>CM067367.1:49725862-49898362 GCA_034401795.1 Chaetoderma sp. LZ-2023a
CTGAAATTGTGTTGCCCCAATCCGTTTAAAAGTGGGTTACGTTCTCTAAGTCTCTGTATATTGACTTAATTTGGTATCATTTGTAATGTAGACCCACCGGTCTAATAATCTACGAAAAATCAGCATTTTGGTGACCATTGTGCGCATTATAGGTAATGTATAGGTCGAATAGCCGAATGACGTGAGACGTGCCAGACATCTCGCACTGTTTATGCCTTGTGGATCTCTGAAAATAGGCAGCCGTTATCTTCTGTTTTAAGGGAAACACAATCATAAGAAAGTATTTTTGCACTCACTGTGAATGGCATGTGTAGTTTTGAAGGGAGGGTGGGGTGGGGTGGGGCAGGATATCTTCTTCTTCGGTTTCCATAATAAAATCCTGATGTATTGCAACAGCTTTTCTGTACATACTGAATGATTAATTTGCGTCTTCTTCTTTGATTCACGATTATGTCATTCAATACTTATCAAACCACTACTGTCTACCAACAGTACAATTACTATGGTTTAGTAAACTCGATCTCGAGATATTCTCAAAATAGTGAAAAGAATTCATTTATTTCAAAATAGAAAAGTGTTTAGTCGGACTGCGTGGGTCTGAAGCTTCCTCTATACGCCAACGCTGGTCTGCGAGGGACGATGAACACTTGCTGGTTAGTTAGGTGGCTTGAACGATGACGTCATCCAGATAAAAGGCGTCACCATATACACGCACTGAGTACAGTAGGATTCCATTGACCACCCCAATTATCGAACTCGTCTGGGAAAACCGATAGCTTGGAACATGCTAGTCAACACCGCGCCAATTAAAGTTATATCTATCGTGTGGCGCATATTAGAACGTATCTGAACCTTCAGGCCCTGTACATATCTCTGAGACGACTCTCAAAGATACTTCGCAATTCTTTGCCCATTCCGCAATCGATTGAAGCGATCTGAAGCCCATCGGAACCGTCTTTTATTCGCGATTCAGAAGCTATCTTCAGCTACCTTCTATATTACATGACTCTGGAGATATCCTGAAATTAAGGAACCTGCATCTTCAGCAACACTGAAATACTGACCTTGAAGACATATGCTGGCTCCTCAAGCAATGGTCCACTCAGCTGACACAAACAAATAATCTGATTCACTCTCGAAGTGAGGATGGATTCAATCACCTGACCCCTCCTGTGAGCATATAAGATGCCTCGCTGATGATTGACCATGGTGCTCGCGCAGTCATCTGGTAATCAGCTGGGCGGGGTTCAAATCCCGGTCGATTGTCACGCGATCAGGTGGTTGACAGGCAATAAGTGGAAACATAGGCAATCTCCTTCACTCCTTGTTGCCTTACTCCACCCAGGAATATAAATGGGTACCGATGCAAAACTGTGGAAGTTACCAATAATAAACTGAAATAAAAACCAGCGTAGATATATGGCGTGAATGGGACATGGAATCAGTGACTCGATAGACGTGAATCAAACCAATAACTTCTTCTGAATTCATGAGGCATGGTAGTGGCTAGCACTCAGGACTACTTAACCGGAGAACTCGATACTGAGCTGTGCACTAGCCACCGTCATTGGAAACATGGGCGATATTCTTCACTCATTGCCTCTCTCATACCAGGAGTATAAATGGGTACCATTGTAAAGGCTTGGCGGTTCCAATAATTGTCTGAAATAAATCTAGCCTAGATATGGCGTGAATGGGGCCTGGACTCATGGACTTGAAAGACTACAATCAAAACAATAACTTTTTTAATTCATGTAAAGATTGTGAAATATGCCGTGTCGCTAACAGCCTTGACAAATGTTTCCTGCATTGCCATACATAGGATGGGAATATGGAAGGACTAAATAATCCAATGGGAAGCTTGAGCAGGCATTGTAAGACACTGTTCTACCTGCTAAAGAGTAGGGATATGTGGTTATGTTCATTAGCTGAGAACTTAAGTAAATCTGATAGACACCCAATAGTCTCATTTACGACTTTGATTAAAATGTCTCATCTTTCCGCAGTCGCATTTTGTGGAATGCATGTAGAGAAACTAGCACATATTCTGTGTCTATACCAATATCTCTTCTGATTAGATTACCACCGGATTCCATGGCCGCATTTTTGCGGATCCCATAAACCGGGAAACTAATAAAATGGCACCATCACACAGAATGGTAGCAAATATATAGAACCAGACAAGTCAACCCCTCACTAATTTGGCCATTCCCACAGCACCTCACCCACCCACCCCCATATCCACACTAACCAAACTACAATCTAATCTATGCTATTCTTCTATCCACTAGTAAGTAATACCAACTGATAGATTTACAAGATCAAGTGGTCAAAGGGATAGTAATCGGAAATGGAAATGTCAGTATAATAGATGGTTAGTTCTAAGACTGAGGACGACTTAGAATTAAGGGCACCGCCGATATACTGCGTGGCCCATTTTCTGTGATGGCCATTAGGCCGGAAGGCCGGAATTGTTACATTAATACAAAGTATCTCCAGTAGTTAAACTTGTGGTGAATCAAGGATCATTAAGTTAATTTGGATTATGCCAGGAAATCGTGATTTACGAATTACGGTGATCTCACCGCGTCAAATTTCCTTTCTCCAATTCAAATGGAGCAGTCAATCCCAATCCATTCCCTTTTTACACTTGGATATAGGGCCGCTGGTGTCCCGAAAAACAAAACTGCAAACAACTAAAATTTCAACTACAAAATATTCAGCCCAACAAAAAAACTAATACTGTTTTTAACCTGGCGTGAATGAAACCTGTTTAACAGGGATCCGAACTAAACACCATCCAAATAGAATCAATCATCAGCAAATTCCGGGTGAAGACCATGTTCCATGTCACAGGTACAGCCAGGGAAAACCTTGTGTTTTAGGTCATCAACTGTGTGAGTCGCTCAAACATCTAAAGGCTGTTCAGCATATACGGCCTCTCTAGCTGCTTCCAATCTCCATCCACAGACCTAATGGGTTTTACTATGGTTGTATCCGGTGAGACATCAGTGGATAAATAAATTAGAACTAAAAATAAGAACAACCAGACAAGGAAGAGCCTGTTGCCATTGCCTCCCACTATCTCCAGAAACCTATGCGGAAGAAAGATAGTCAGAAAGCGGATTGCTGCAGAAAAGCCAAGCAGCTGGCTGCTCTAATAGTCAGACAGTAGACTGCTGCAAAAGAAGCCAAGCAGCCGACCGCTCTAAAACAGTCAAGCTGCCGGATCGTGCGTGAGCAAGACTTTAAGAAATATCTCCAGACAGTGGGAGTAACAGCCTAACAGCACCTAACCACCTTATTGTTAACTTATTTAGATACGGTTCGTCTTTACTGTACTCTTAGCTGTGCTTTGGATACCGTTCGTCATCACTGCATAATAGCCTGTGTTTTTATATCTTTCATCATTGCTTTACTGTTTCATTTCGTAGACTGCACCGACTTTAGCCACTTCATGGGATGGACTGAAACCCGTCTTAGGCAGTAACTATTGCATGATAAGTGTTATAGGCTGAGTTCGTAAACTGCTACATGTTCAACGTGTTATACAATCACTGCAACTTCCAAATGTGCTTGAACTCACTGCTAGATCACCGCACCACAACCTAAGTTAAATTATGTACAGGACTGCTAAACCGCTTGCGATGCTACTTGTCACTTTTGGAATCCTTTTGTACCATATATCTTGTTAAGATTGTGCGTCCATACTCGGTTTCTGCGTTCGTCTTATTGTACAGGCCGCTTTTACAAGTGGACCGATCTTACCGCTATTTATTATAACTGTGTCTTCTAAAGTGCGCATTGTAACAGTCTACAGCCTGATGGGGGTATGTGTGTACATGAAATGTCCCCTAAATCACTTTTTAGAATTTGCTACAATCAGAAAATTGAGTGTAATCACGTACTACCATGGCAATAAAGGAGAAAATGGACATTATCATGGTTGGAATTGAAATATTTGTCATCATTAAAATATTGTCCAGATTTATGTCACTATCTCACTTATAACATGCTAAAACGATGTAGATCAACATATTCGATGATATTAACACAGTCAAAAACATTTTTATGAAATGTTCCATGAACTAGACACTTGGCCTTATTTTTCAAGAGAACATGGCCAAATATGACTTCCTTTCATTTTCCGAAGTCACGAGTTCTTTGACTTTATCAGCTCTCACTAAGTCACCCTTCACATATTATATAACAATATTTGTCCCCGTCATTTCCCCTCCAACTGACATGATTGATAAGACAAGCTGTCTCATTGGTTGTAAGGTAATCAGTAAATGTTACCCTATCCCCATTATTTGCACAATCTGAAATATATGTTTTTATGATTTATATCTCAGAATAGTGTTTTATAACTCAGTACAAGCACAGTTTAATCCATGCATTCAATTTGCAGGCAGGATGGCATTTTGCATCGGTTCCAGTTATTAATATATTGATAAAGCTAGTTTGCACTGCAAACAATGTACGACAAATACAACCACACCAATCACCTTCACTTATACCTGAGCGAATCAAGGTTGCTGATAAAATGCAATTAAAAATACCTTTGTAACTCAAATAAGTATATACGGTTTAGATATGTTGTAATTTACTACAATAGTAAAATGATTTGTACTGCATTACCGAGTTCATTTACTACGTGAGTTATTGAAGACTGTTCTGAGTTACACATCATGTTAGTGAATTATTTCTCTAAAACTAAAAAAACATACTAAATGTTATTCAGACAAAACCTTCCCACATCAAATGTACGTGTAGGTATCAACATAAGCAGGGCCCTAATTATATAACACAGTATTGACTTGTTGACCTCAAATGGCATCATTGAAATGGATTCTTCCAGAACAGCTCAGGGACATTTTGACATTTACGAAACATCCAACATACAAATACTGCTCTTCTACAACCGCATTTCACTGTTTTTGTGCAACACTGTACTGTTATCTCTGGGACGACATGTGCAGATGTCACAGGAAGAGACAGACCACCATGCTCCATGTAGTCATAGTCTTTTGGGCCTAGTACCGGGCCATCCTCTGTGAGCGAATTTCTCATCAAGTTGGTTATATAATGACTTCTGAGGATGTGGGCTCTTATGGCGTGGCTTGTCGTTGGAAAGTCAAGTAGCGTGACGCCTTTTCTGTTGGTGTACATTCATGATCTAAGTTGATTCATCGCATAGCATGTCGACCCTTAGTTCAACACTTGTAAACGGTACTGTTCGGCGCCAATAATTTGGATCATGGTATACATCATGTTCAGCATTTGAGAGAAAGTGTGTATTTATTACAGTAAATATGTTTGACTTTTACAATTTATATATTTTAGGTTGGAATCATATAATCTAGTTTCTCTTGCAGAAAAAAAATACAATTTAATGGTACAAGCATGTTGCTAGGAGGGGAATTGAATGGCGCAATTTGTTGTGTCAACGGTAGTACCTGTGTTTACACGATGGCATCGGATGATATGTATCGTTTTTAGTATATATAAATGTGATATTGACATGATCCTTAGCAATATCCTGATATTGCCGAAATGTTGCTCATTCCTACCATGTTCATGATAATGTCTATTTTCTCCTTTATTGCGGGGTTATTAACCCTATCGCCTTCGCTTTTCTGAACGTCCAATGGGTCTAATTTTCAACTTTGAAGAGTGATTTAGGGGACCTTTCATGTAGACATATACGTCCATGGACAGAGAAATAATAATAGAACCGCTTCTGTCTCCAAACCCGATTATAAGCTGCACACGTAACCACACTCACATCGCAGCTGTCTCGTGTAAGCCCAAACACGCACGCACACGCACACGCACGCACGCACGCACGCACGCACGCACGCACGCACGCAGGCACACACGCACGCACGCACGCACGCACGCACTCACGCACGCACGCACGCACGCACGCACGCACGCACGGACGCACGCACACAGAGAGAGAGGAATAGAGAAGGCGAGAGAGGGAGAGAGAGTGAGATGGAGAGGCAAGAGAGAGAGAGAGAGAGAGAGAGAGAGAGAGACAGAGAGAGAGAGAGAGAGAGAGAGAGAGAGAGAGAGAGAGAGAGAGAGGGAGGGAGAGAGAGAGAACGAGGGTAGAGAGGAAGAGAGATGGAGGGCGGGAGGGAGATAGAGAGAGAGGGGGGAGAGAGCGAGCGATGAACAGGTACATGTACAGAGATGCAAACAGCCACAAAGGAGTAATTGTGTCGTGCCCCTTCAGAATTGTAGCGCAGTGGTCTCACTATTAGCGGTTATCCTCAAGTATGAACTTTGGGCATTTCAAACAACAGTGCATAATGACGCACAACTCTCTCTCTCTCTCTCTCTCTCTCTCTCTCTCTCTCTCTCTCTCAGCATACACATCACTTAGTTGAATATGACGTCATACTCCATTTTTATTATTACACGTTTCCAGATCATACATGGCGTATTTTCCCACATACATAAATGAAAGGATAGGAAAAAGTGCACAATTCTTTCAGTTTCATGTTCAACCCACAATCTGTCTTTTGATTTGATTGCCTCACTGTCTGAATACAATGGCTTATTGCCAGTGTATTTTCTAAAGCAAAACCTAAGATATCTATCCACCCTTTGTATTAAAGAAGAACCTTCCAGGGTCATTGAAATAACCCATCTGTTCGTACTAGTTTTATCAGTTACTCATATGATTTGGTATTGCGAGATGGCATTTATATTGCTCTCCGCCCCTGGACTATGGATTGTAGCTCGTGGGGTTGCGTTGGGCCGTTCCTGTGCATGATGATGAGTTGCCGCGCTGCATGTGCATGATGAACGAAACGGCTGGTTAGCTCCTGGTCTCGGGGAATCGGATCCCGTATGACGCAGTCCTGCGGTCAACAAAGAGCGGCTCCTAACGCCGGTGGAACTCAATTGTTCCGGCGGGGACGTGCGACCATTGCCGATAACATTAAATTGAACGGTGTCAGCCCACGAATTGGTGTCACGGTATGCCTGTCCATAGCAGTTTTGAAGCTCTGGACTTACAAGCATTTGAGATAAGCTTAAAAATAATAACTAAGAAAATATAACCTATACAAACAGTAAAGTGTGTTAGATAACAATGAGGATTTGAATAATACATAACATAGAGACAGCTCATAAATCTTTACACGTGGAGATACCGGAGGTACCGCACAGACTCGCATGTCCGCAGAGGTACTCCTGTAAAGGAGGCTCTCGCATACGAGATCACTAATTAACTTAATATAAGTTATTATACCACTAGGCTAAAAAGGAAAAGGAAAGGAAACTCCTGAGTGGCAAGAGGCTTTGTGCCTCACGCGTGCATTACTTCTGATGCTGTTTTTCTGGGTGAGAAGTAGTAGCCTCGCGCGGGCCGCCGTCACTGGATCCTTGCGAGAGGTAAGTGCCTCACGTGGGCCTCCGTCACAGGAAAATGCCCCCACTGCCAAAGCAGAGGAAAAGTGTTGGCCAAAATGGGGCCATTTTTTATTCAACCAATGTGCTGTGATATTATCACAAGCAGATCTTTATAGCTGACCTATCTTTACGGTGGGGATAGAGAGACGAATATCCTCTACAAATGTCCTTCCCGTGAGGGCATGGCAGATTCTAACATCATGCCCAGATATTTTAATGAGTTGGGTGGAGATGTGCATCTCGTCCGTCACCAAGTCCTATGGAGCTAAGTATTGATAGTTCGTTAGGTTTAAGCTCAAGTTGCCCAATATGCACTGCGATGCGGGGGCAATATTCTAAAAGAAATATAAGATAATAATTATAATGTGTTGGCAGTGCTTCCTTCATTGGGAAGGATAACTAACTACTAAGTATCCCTAAGATACAGGGGGAGTGTATGTGATCATCACCGCTCGGAAACCTCTGATAGTTTCCCAGAGTCGGATCAGCTCACGGTGTGGGTAGGGATAGTCAAACAATTAAGAAACCATCAGGCTTAGTGGAACATGAAAAGAGACAATAACTTATAGATATGATGCCTTATAGATATATTGCCAACTTAACACACCCTTGCCGGGGTGCGGGGCTAAATTACCACACGACCGGGAAAAATGGCGTACACTATGTGTCTCCTAACGAAGAGATTGTCTCCAATCACATTAAACCTATCCTATCGAGCTAAATAGTCAGGTTTAGTTGGTAGCATGCCGGGCTAAACAGTAGTATAGCACGGACAGCTACCTCAGTGTAAAATTGATGGTGGCGGGGGAAAGTGATGCACATATACATGTTGCTGTATAGAATCTCCTAATGCACTCCAGTCCTAGGTTTTCTACAAATAAACAAAACATATCAGCAAGATGGCCGCTGGCCAGATACCTAACTAACCAAGTACAAAACGGTAACAGTATATGATTAGATTAAGACAGTAGTAATATAGGTTGATAGACATAATACGGTGCGGTTAGTTAAAGCACCTTACAGTAAATAAGGATAACTATAAACAGTAATATAAAGAAGTTATAAGATGCGGTCCGAAGACCGGTAGGATACCTATTAGTCATCGCTACCTTTTTACGGTACTAAATTATAATAATTAAAGATGTAATTAAAGATACCATGTATAGTTACTTGAATACCCACTAACCATTCTTACATAACGGGCTACTATGTTACTGAAATTGAGACGTCACTATACTTGTGACGTGAGTTGACACAGTGTCTAAAAGCTGGATACGTCTCCGCATGTAGAATTCCCGCAAAACAGGGTTCCTATATGCTGGTCCAGAACGGAAGCGGTACACACTCAGGACAGTGAAACACACTATAAGTAATGTCTACTGAATAGCTAGTAAGTTCTACACAATAATGCGGTAGTAATGAGTTTCCGTTCGATGACGGTAAGTAAAGTAAGCTAAGATAACCCATTAACAGGAAGGGTTATTAATATAATTGTAAATATGCCTGTACATATTAAGCTTAACGGTGCGGGGTGCGCCAAATATCTCTAGAGGCGCACCGGGCAAAGTTTACTTGGCTGCGGGCGAAACATAAATCAGGACACATAAATCAGATCCACTTTTCGGTGTGGCTGGCAGATCCGGCGAGTTATCCACCGAGGAACATCCCTGCTCTACGTCACGTAAAATTACATAGCTGGGCCGCAAAGGACCACCGCAATAATATAGTTACTATACAGTTAGTAATTAAATCAGGAACAGTATATTAGTTCTAATATTGCCCCCCGGATGGTAATCCGGGAGCTTACAAAATTTAGGTGCGGTGTGTCGAGAACTGCTTCGGCACGAGCGGAGATGAAAACTTCAGAGACAGAGGTGATGCTTTATACCTGTTCTGGTTGGTCCGGGTAGTCTGTCATGCTGTGAACAGTTTCCGACTGTCCGGGCCCCCGGCCGACAATGCTCTCGATCTTCAGAAATCGTCCCCTTTTATACTCGTGGTGACGTCGTAACTGGCTGCCTCAACCAATCAGAATTTGCTGAACCAGCCAATCAGCGCGCTGTAATCCTGTGACGTATACACAACTATCTAAATATCGTGATGGATATAGATGTGAAGATGACGTAGTGAGTCACGTGTTACACAAATCACTGATTATTTAGCTATATATATATACGCGATTACGACGTTATGGGAATATTTTGAGCATACTTAGAAGGGGGGAAACGGAGATAACTCAGCCATTTCTGAACCGATTTTAAAACAATTTTGTAGATTCAAAAGGCCCGTCGAAAACTGGTCTTGATCGATACCAGATTCGACGGAAACAAACAATTATAAAGAATTAAGACATGCCTACTCGGCACACTAAAAGCGCTACTTGCTCTCGGACATGTGCTCCGTCAATACAGCGACTAACGCGCGCATGCGCGCCACGCGTTTTGACGAACTTTCCTCTCGTATAGGCTTATACACGCGTATTGCTCTACCCAGGGGCGCGCTTATAGGAGCGAATACAGGACGGGCGGCCCGTACCCAGCTTGGCTGGTACCGCCGGTACCCGACCGGTCGATCCATGCTACAGGATGCAGGTGCTGAGTTAAAAGCTTAAATTTGGTACAAGTGTAGGTATGGGCGTCCTACTTTACTTTATCATCTCATTTGTACTGATGAGTGTTGCGGGGAGATAAAACTGTCTTTCCAATGCTAGATGGGATGCTTGGGGTTGTTGATAGACACTGGCTCTACAGGGGCTTTGTCTCGCCAGCAATCCACTTCCATCTGTTCCATGTCTGCAAACCACTTGTCCCTTTGCTTATCTATGTGATTGTATATTGTTGCTGCTGTTCCTACAATTTCCTTGATTGTTTCAGTTCTAATCCAGTCTCTTCCGGTCTTATTTACTGCCCTTCTCAAACATCTCATGTTATGGTAGGTATAAAGATGGTATTTATCTGCTGCGCCTTGGCCCCATGTGGCTATCTGTGTGTCAATGGTGTATGCGTTCTGTATTCTAGTCTCAATCTCCCTGTCAATTCTTCCGTATTCTATGAAGCTGCTTCCCTGATACTTGAAGTCAGCCACTTGTTTGAATTGCGTGCAATTGGTGTTGATATTTAGCTTTGCATGCTTTCGACTTTATTAACTATACATGGGGATCTGGCTTTCTGACACATAGATTTTCTAAATTTAGCCAACTACTTTTCAATTAAAACTGAATAAAAACATGCTAATTCTGCAGGCAACCGTCTGTCAATATTTATGTCTGAGATTCAGGAGGTGGCTTCTGAGAGAATCTATTTTTTTAAATAATTTTTGGTGTGATTGGGAGCAAGGTGAATACCCATCTGCGTGGTCCCATTGTTAGTTAACCCTTTCACCATAATTCCCTATTTCTCATTTTCAAGGAAGCCATACAGGAAAACTGTTGAACATTTTGAAATTAATATGACTGGAAGCCGTTGTTCCCTTGGGCAGCAATGACTTTCAGTCAAATTAATTTTTACAATATTCAAAATAATAAGTAATTATCATAAAGAATATACTTTTCAGGAATTTGTCGGTGAAAGGGTTAAACCTCTTGATTTTAACATAACAATTATGTCACCCGGACTAATTCCCAGCCGTGCTCCTCGAAATTTTGGTCTTGCACAGCGCCCCAAATTCAGAGGGGCACAAGAGACTCCCCCCTCCCCTCCTCCCCCCACCCCACTCCCCCACCACCACCACCACCGCCTCCCACCCCACCCCCACCCACCGCCCACACACCCACCCCACAAACACCCAACCCCCCCCACCCCTGCACCCCCCCCCCATCACCCCGACGACAGTCGCCGCACCGACACCCGCCGCCGCGACAACCACCAGTACGCCGCCGACGACCACTTGACACCCTCAGATCATTCTCACCAGGCGACACCGGCCACTCGCGGGGACAGAGCCTGGTACATCAGCCAGAGACCGCTTCCCTGCCTCGGCCCCTCAGGCTACAAGTCTATTCTGTGCCTATCTAACGTGGTTTAAAACGACAGAGGTAAGCTATGGTATGCACACTGATTGTGGCTCAGTAACATGGCAATGGTGAATTCAATAATATTACGTTGTTGCCCAATGGCGCAAATTCTATATTGGCATTGTCACTTCACCGCTACCATGTTTCATTGTATTTCAGTTACCTCTGTTCTCGTTTATAACCAATGCCTCCATTCAATATAGCTGATGAAAGCTTTATAATAGACCTTTCAAGTTTATCCATCCATCATATGACGTCATAATCAACTACGTGTCATGGAGAATGAAGTCAATTACAGCATGAATGTCTCGATTTAGTTTGTAGTAAACGCTTAATAGTCAGACACGTTGCACGAATTTTATGTCTTTACTATTTAATAAATAGTATGTCGAATACTTTGAAACTAATTGGACCGGGGCGCTGTTGCTAACATAGGCAGCAACCGTACCCAGTCAAATTAATTTCAAAATATTCAACAGCTACCCTGTATAGTTTTCTGGAAATTGAGATTTAGAGTGTGCAGGGATCGATTGATCCCAACATAGGTGAACCGTGGGTGGAGCTTAACTAGGGATGGGCAGAGCAAAGCTAAAACTGGAAAGGTCTAGCATATCCTGAAATCTAACTACAGTAACGTATCATTATCGATTAGTGACTGTGAAAGCAAGAGACCTTTCGGGTTTTAGCTATGCCCCGCCCATCTCTAGCTAAGCTCCACCCACACCCCGCTCGTGATGGGATCGATCGATCTCTGAACACACTGACTATCAATTTTCAAAAAAACTACATATTTAAGCTGTTGAATATTTTGAAACCAATTTGACTGGGTGCTGTTGCTGCCTAAGGCAGCAACAGCGCCCAGTCAAATTAATTTCAAAATATTCAACAGCATGTTTATTAAATAGCAAAGAATTACAAAGACATACAATTCATACAATGTGTCAGAGTATTTGCGATAAGGTGACGGTCTATATGGAACCATTTGTGACGCAATGATTGTGACGTCATCATACACGCGCTGAGCTGATTATGACGTCATAAGAGGTCAGATAACAGATGGATACTCTGGAAATGTGAATTAGACTCAAATTTAGGGCTGTCTGTAAGCAACAGCTTCTCTTCAATCTGGCTTCACAATATTTTGCTTGACGTAGACATTAATTATACGTAACTGCCGATATAAACATGAAAACAAGATTACGTTTTATTTTGATAATTGTGATGCTAAAGGTTGGTATCGATAGTTAAATTTGGCATTATAATAGATTATGATGTCCAGTTTCCCACGACGTTGATAATGGTGATGATGATAATGGTGGTGGTGATTATGCCGCTGCTGCTGCTGCTGCTGCTGCTGCTGCTGCTGCTGATGATGATGATGATGATGATGGTTATCGCGATAGTATTGGTAACGATAACGACGACGACGACGACGACGACGACGACGACGACGACGACGACGACTGGGATGAAACAACACTACGAATTAAAAGCGGAGTACACCAGAGAAATGTCACAAAGTTCGTAAACGATGGAGCTCTTCATATATGGAGGTGTTGCTAATGCGGGTTACTGGGTCGGTACTGGGTCAATACCGGCCCAGTAACATGCGTTATTAGAGTATATTAAAACACTGGCACATAAATACATAAATGTTGGAATAGTATAGATGAATATTTTTAATCCTAAACAAAAGTAAAGTTCTACAAAAAATTTCTATTAATCCTCTAATGGTTAAATTTGGTCAAGAAAATCTAAATATTAGCTTATGAAATTTCCATTTGGATACCGAGCCAGTCATTCCAGCGGTAAATTTTCAAAAATAGTCTTCTCTTGGTCTGCAAAGTGTCATCCCTCAATACTACTGCAGAGGCCGATTGGTGCCGGCTTTTGCAATGAAAGGGTTAATATAATATTTAAGCGCTAACATGGATATTGTCGTCAATATATTTCTATGAAGTGTGATTGCAAATGCGCGTTCCCATGCGTTTGCCATGGTATAGATAATCACAGCACGCTCTTGTTCCATTTCTCTGCCAAGCCGTGCATCTGTCAATGAAATCGACCAGTGGCATTCTCCTTCCCAAGTGCGATAAAGATTCCTTATCCAAAGCTATGTAGGACTTACCTCCCTTTAAAAGATTCCTCAATTCTTAACTTTTGGCTTATTTAGACAAGTACACACATAGGCTACGTGTTCAATTTCCGGAGAACGCTTACAATTGCATGCAGGTGACTTCCAGAAAAATGGCATACCAAAATGTGGCATGGTGGTCATTTTGTAGAAAGTTGATTATTTCATTCCATTTATTTTCAAAGCAACCATTTGCTTACAAAGATGAGGTCTAAAGTAATAGTAAATTATAATTAAGAAGATGGATTTTCGACAACAATGAGAAATTATGTTAAACTCCTGGTGTTGTGAAGGTAACAATAACTTCAAATGTGTAATCCAATAACAGACACTTAAAATCTTTAATAAAGCATAGCGATTTATGAACGTATTTAAATAATATTTATAATCAGATCTTGTTAAGTGACATGAAAATCTAATTTTTAAGGTGTGTATGTAATGCGTATAGCGTGTATAGCTTGGAAATCCAATCTAGGAATAGTTGACATGATTGACTCCAATAAAAAAAAAAATTAGGGTGAAAATATAAACTCATAAAACAAGGCCGGTTTCATGATCAGATTAAAGGTGCACATTCACACCAAAATGCTTGAAAATAAAATAAGAAGAGTTGAAGAGGGTTCGTAATAATTAACACTCTCAACGGGAATTCCTTGACAATATAAATTCTTCACGAATTACCGCATAGTTTGTTAAATATTTTGAGATTAATATGACTGGAAGTTAAGCAGCAACGGCATCCAGTCATATTAATCCAAAAATCCAGTGTTCCAGTTTGTTAGCTTTGTAATTGAGATATGTAGGAATTCACCTTTCCAGAGTATGCACCCATCATATGACGTCATAATCATTTACGTGATGTGTAGAATGACATCATAATGGATAACGTCATGAATAATGTCGATAAGTACGTCACGAAGACGGTCTATGCGTTGTTGTACAAATTGTATGCCTTTACTATTTAATAAATATTCTGTTGAATATTTTGAAACTAATTTGACTGGGCGCTGTTGCTGCCCTAGGCAGCAACAGCACCCGGTCAAATTAGTTACAAAATATTCAACAGCTTCCCTGTATAGTTTTCAGGAAATTAATAGCTGGAGCATTCGGGGATCGATCAATCCCAACACGGAGAGGCATGGGAGGAGCTTAGCTAGTGATGGGCGGGGCATAGCTAAAAATAGAAAGGTCCATTAATCAGGGAAGGAGTTAAGTTAATACGTTGATATAATCTACCTATAGGCCATAAATATTGGCGAATTGAGTAGAAAGCAATAACATATAGTTTCAATGGCATCGTTAATATGCTATTTCTTATTTACAAAAACAAATTCTTTACCATAATCGCGAAACAAAGAGGGAGCGATTTCTTGCTATGGCAAGCCCATTTCTAGCTAAGATCCGCCAATTTCTAGCTAAGATCCGCCCATTTCTGGCTAAGATCCGCCAATTTCTAGCTAAGAGCCGGCCATTCTTTGTACCCGTTGGGGTGGATTTATATATTTTGAACCCTAACTTTTCAAGGTAATTACACAGGTAAGTTCATGGCAGCAACAGCGCCCAGTCAAATTAGTTTCAAAATATTCAACAGAATTTGTATTAAATATTAAATCCTTCGAAGACTTACAATTGGTACGGTCCGCTTGACCTAATTTTAAATGTTCATGACGGTGTTATATACTTCATTCATTATGCATTTTTATTGTGACGCCAGCCTACATGTGACGTCATTGAATGTGACGGCATATATTTGAGTGACAGATCGGATCCAGCCATTATCATAAAATATTCGCGAGTTTCATTGTACGCGTTGATAACGCGACGTTTTGCGGAAAGCCGACTTCCTACACAGACTCCAGCGCGACGAGAATATTTTTTTAAAAAGCTAATCAAACAATTTCCTTTTTGCATGATAACGTTTTTACCTGCAACGGTAACCCAATAGCATTGACCCGTGAAGTTAATAATTATGGAAATTATGAGAGAAAAATTATGAAAATGATATAATAATTGTTTTTGCGCCGGTTAATTCATCCATAGCGCGCAGACAATAGGGATGGGATAAGTTGTAAACCGTGTCTCATGCCAGCAAAATTACGCATTCGTGTATGTGTTTAGTTTATGGAATAATTGAACCGTCGTGCGTACGCGCGTGTGTTCTCAAGCGAGGTCAGGGAAAGTTTGATGTCTCTCTATAAGCACTTAAATCGATTTTATGGCAATTTTAAGGAAGGCGTTCACTCCTTCAAAGAGAGTGACACGTGCCCTTTCGTTTTCGTCTCGTATGCATGCTCTTCGTCTCGCACGCGTGCACGTGCCACGCGACTGCGCGTTGATGCGCGTGATTCCAATCGATTGACATCTCTCACACGTACGGGGTATAGCACCAATTACAGATGCTGTGTTCAGAGCGCCAGCAAGGCCCACCTGCAGGGCAGAAACTCTCCCAACCAACGTTCAACCATGTTATGGTGTGATTTTAACTGTCACTGCAACACCATACACACTAATAATAACAATCATTAAGCTTAATTATTATGTATGAAAATATGAGTAACTGAAAGAAGAAATGAACGAACGAACGAACGAAAGGGCGGGGGTGGGCGGGCGAGTGGGCGGGCGGGCATCCAGGCGTTCAAGCGAGCAGCCGGGCGGCCGAGTGATGGTCTGCTGGTGGGTGTGTGGCTGGGTGGGTGGGCGGGCAGGAGGTGGGTGGTGTATGGGTGGGCAGGCAGCGGGCTGTGGGTAGGCAGTGGTGGTGGGCCGGTGGTGGGCGGGTGGGCGGGCGGGCGGACAGATCCGACGGATGGATGGACGGACGGATTAACGAACGAACAAATGAACGAGTAGATGAATGAATGAGTAAACGAATGAATGAGAACACGAAAGAACGAGAGCGCAAACGAAGGGTCGACGAAGTAATTAGTAGACAAACGAATGATTAGACGAACGAATAAGTAAACGAACTAATGAACGATTGATTAATTCTTTGAATGATGCTAATAGCTTCATAACGTCCCTAAATACTGCAGCTATTGTGGTTTAGAGCTAATGATGCGGCAGCCTGAATAACGTCTCCTCGTGGATGATCTTGCTTTAAGCGTCTTTCGAATTAACCATTTTCAACTACTCTGCCTTGGCGCACTCTTGAATAGTTGAATACATGGAACCATATCTGGAAGCTGTCATAGTTGATAAATCTGAAAAGATTTTGACATGTGGCTTCCAGATCTCTGGAAGCAGCCACTTTCAGTCAAATTGCTATAAAGCTAATCAGCAGAATATAAAATATACGATATAGTATTTACCTGTGTAGGACATACGCGATGCCTTGTGTTAACCGTGTAACTGCTGAGCTTTTGCAGACTACATAGGCGGCCTGCTAAATATTTTGAAAACAATTTGACTGAATGCTAGGCTACCAACTACTTTCAGTCCAATTGTTTACAAAATAAACAGCAGATCCAGAGATATTGTCCATTGAAATTATTGGTTTGTGACTTGCAGCCGTCAGATAGTTAATAATTTGACATTTTACCCTCTGCAGCGTCAGAGAAGGGGAGATAATATTAAATCTTGTAATATCAATTTCGTCGCTTTAGGGCGGATGAAAAGATTCCGCGTCGATGGCCGGCTAAGCGCTAAACGAGGTGTAATGTAGCGAGAAAATAGCCAGTGTCACCGTCCAGCAAAATCACTCTCAAGATTTCCTGATTGGGATGATCGATGTCGGAGCATTGAGGACCATTAGTACACATTGTTGTTGTCGTAGCCGCTGCGTCCTCGTAGTCGTGGTCGTGGTAGTCGTCGTAGTCGTGGTCGTGGTCGTCTGGATAGAGTTAGTCTCTACAATGTGAAAAATTAAGTTGATTTGATGGAAAACAACAGAAATATCTCCCTTGAAATTATTCTCTGCTATAGGGGAAATATATTACTTTGGTTGCACGTCATATTTAAAGCTATTAACTTCTTATTTAGTGGGTGGGTACATTTGCCCATAGATTACAGTTCATAGAATAACTAGGTGTGTCTGAGTTAGTTTCCTGATAATGTAGGTCAATGTTCAAAGGATTCAGTAGTAAAGTTATTCAGGCGGCACATGTTGTCATCTTTCATAAACAATTATCAATCTTGGTGTATGAATCCATAGTGGAATTCACACTCACTATCACGCCCCGTATGTCCCGTATGTGAACGTCCCCTGATAACGCGCCTTACTGAGCCAATGCTAGGTCGATACCGGGTCGATACCGGCCCGATACTTTCAGTATCGGCACGGTATTGACCCAACATTGGCCCAGTAAGATGCGTCGTCAGGGTTAGGTCACATACGCGGGGCATACGGGGCGTGATGTTGTCCGTGAAGCACATTCAGTAAGCTACATTATCAGGGACGTTATCAGGGAACACCGTCGAAATCTCTAACCAGGCTCTAGACCCGGGAGATTTTTTTATGCAGTAACCAGATTTAGTGGTTGGATTCATTGTAGGCTGACGGCGCTTCGTATAGGCTGTGTGATCTACTATTCACAGTTCACTAAACTTCATAGAAAGGTTTTATCCAAACTATATTTTCCAGACTTTTCTTAGATATGATCACAATCATAGCGCAAATGCGTGTCATGAATCAAACCTATGTCAGCCTGACCTTTCATGGTTCATCATCGGAAATTATTCTCCGTGCTGTAGTTTCAAGAGGTTTTAATATACAGAATTAAACCTGGTTCGTGGATGCATTGTGCCATAAAGGTGTGTTACATCTCAATAATAGGTCGGTGTAACCTACTTTCATGGTTCACTACGCATCATAGAAAACTTCCTTCCTGGCTACTGTAGATTATGTACAGACAATAGCCAAATTTGGTGTATGGCCGCATTGCATGCCAACGGCGTGTCACATACCAACCGTTGGTCATTGTGACCCAATGAACCTTTCAACTTTATCTATCCATCATATAACGTCATAATTAACTACCTGACGAGTAGGATGAAGTCATAATCAATGACGTCATGAATGGCGTAGCTAAGTACGTCACCAACGCTTAATTGAAGACGGAATAAGCATTGATGTAAGAATTGTATGTTTTTACTATTTAATAAACATCCTCTTGAATATTTTGAAACTAATTTCATAACCCTCCATATGATTCAACAGCACCCAGTCAAAATAGCATCAAAATATTCAACAGTTTACTTGTATAGTTTTCTGGAAATTGATAGTCAGGGCGTTCCGGGATCGATCGATCCCAACACGGGCGAAGTGTGGGTGAAGCTTAGTTAGGGATGGGCTGGGCATAGCCAAAACTGGAAAGGTCCATTGTCATACGTTTATCGAATACAGTAGGCTACACAACTTTTCTCTAGTGGAGTGTCGTGTATCAAACGTTGGTTACTGTAACCTACTTTCCACACTTTAATAACCATCAACTAAATTCACCTTTCCAGAGTACCATACTCCCCCCGCCCCCATCACATGACGTCATAATGAACTGCGAGAGGTGTAGAATGATATCATAATGAATGACGTCATGAATGACGTCGATAAGTACGTCAAGAACACATATTTGAAGACGGTCTATGCGTTGTTGTACAAATTGTTTGCTTTTACTATTTAACAAATATTCTGTTGACTATTTTGAAACTTATTTGACTGATCGCTGTTGCTGCCATAGGCAGCAACAGCACCCAGTCAAATTAGTTACAAAATATTGAACAGCTTCCAAGTATAGTTTTCAGGAAATTGATAGCTAGGGAATTTGGGGATCGATCAATCCCAACACGGCAAGGTGTGGGTGGAGCTTAGCTAGTGATGGGCGGGGCATAGCTAAAAATGGTAAGGTTCATTGGTGTCCAGCCTGTATTCTCAAACGTCTTGCATCTATGGTCACAAAACATTGGGGATGTGTGCATCTTAATGCGTGAAAATAAAATTGTTGAAATTATATACTTTTAGAGGCTTATATTGTGTGCCTCGATGAAATGAAACGAAATAAATCTTAACATATGATGATTTTATTCCGCGTAGATAAATTTCGTATTTTTATTTGCGAATTTGAAATAGAGGCACGAGCCCCTAATTCAAATTCACAACTTAAAATTTTTTATTAATTTATACGTAATGGAATCATCATATCTTAAGATGTATTTCGTTTCATTCCATCTAGGCCCACACTTTAAGCCTCTAACAGTATACAATTCAAACAATTTTATTTTCAGTCATTTTGCTAAGCTAAAGCTTTTTGGTGTAACAAAAGTACTATACGTTTTTTGGTTCATGAAACATTACAATGAAATTGGGTTCAGTATGATACGGGGTATCCTCTATGATGCAGTGATAATTCCACTAGGAGACATTGATGTAGGCCCCCTATATGTCAAAAAGAGCTGCAAGTAAAATTACTTTTAAAATATTTAACAGCTTTTCTGCCTAGATATCTTGAAATTGGGATACTGGGATTTTATTGTTTGATTTGGAGAAGTCAGAAGCATCCTGAAATCGGTTTGCTGTTGCATCCAGTATAACTGAATGGCTGTGTTTTATGTACCATGGAGCCATGGTAGCTTGAAGTCAATTGAAGATTCCAGCTTTAGCTTTGCCCCGCCCATATCCAGCTATGATCCACTCAAACCTGACTGGTTTTGGGATCGATCGATCCCTGACCTTCCTAACGATTAATTACCAGAAAACTAGACCTATACAGGTAAGCTGTTTAACATTTTGAAACTAATTTGACTTGGTGTTGTTGCTGCCTAGCGCAGAAACAGTGCCTCGTCAAATTAGTTTCAAAATATACAACAGGATGTTTATTAAACAATAAAGACATACAATTCGTACAACAACGTTTAGTCCATCATCAATAACGCGTTCGTGACGAAATTAGCTGCGTCATTCGTGACATAATTGATTATGACGTCAGCCTACACGTCGCGTAATTGATTATGACGTCATCTGACTGGCTGAGAAACTGAATTCATTAATTACTGTAGCTGCCCAGTGACACTCCTTATATACCGACAGTGCCTATACTAGCTCTTGTATGTTCTTGCTTCAGCAGATGGGTGTTCCTTCAGACATGAGCTTCTTGATCGTGTACTTTGTTAAAGGTGCATATTCACACCAGAATGCTTGTAAATAGAATTGTTAAAATTGTTTACTTTTAGGCTTAAATTGTGTACCTCAATGTAATGAAACGGAATATATTTTAGCACATGATAATTTCATAACGTATAAATTAATAAAAAAAATTTAAGTTCTGAAATTAAATTGGAGACACGAACTCCTAATTCAAATTCACAACAACAAAGATTATATTAATTCATACGGTAAGAATTCATCGTATATTAAGGTTTATTTCGTTTCACTACATTGACATACACAATTTAATCTGCATCTGGTCACATAATTTAAGTCTCTAAAAGTATACAATTTTAACCATTTTATTTTCAGGCATTCTGGTGTGAATATGCAGATTTAATGCGGGGCATGACGTACGGTCCTTCTGTCGACTATGATTAATCTAGTGCGCTTGTGATGGTGGTGGTTACTCCGCGAGTAGCGGCGATGGCAGCATGTGCTGTTGAGGTAGTGATAATGCTGATACACAGCCACCCACCCACCCACTCACCCCCACCCACCTTCCCCCATTCTACTGCTAGGTATGTCTTATTGAAAAGGCCAATGATCAAACGCTACATAAATTCCGTGGACCAAGGCACATATAGTATAAAAGCAAATGACAACCAACCGATGGCCATCAGGGGCGTCACCATGATTGAAAAATAGGGCGATGGGTGGGGTGTAAAAACATAAAAAGGATTTTAATAGATCCAGTGCATGCGCACGCACGCACGCACAAACACTGGTCGTTCCAACCACCCCTAGCACCGTTGACGACGTCCCTACCATTAATAATCTCCTCCTAAAATAATTGGAGAAAATACGATTTTTAAGTGAGAAAAATATGGTTAAACATTCATAATCTGATTGCTCGTTAGCAAAATTAGTCAAGGCTGAACATGTGCCAACTCTTGTAGCCGCGCGCTGCCTGGTGAATTCGAAGACATAAGTTCTAATTTCCTGTCCGTTGGCTAATCACCTTTATCTATACCGTAATTACTCCACTCTTTCTAACCGCTGAAAATAAATGAGGCCTCTGATCCACGGTAACGCGAATTGGCAATGAATGGGAAGCTTTTTTCAATTCGATATTCAATTAATTCGATAAAATCTGTGTTGTTTAACGACTCATTTCTCCGGATTTCCCAAATGAAGAATGTTTCATAGCCAAGTGTCTCCGGACTATTTTTTAATAATTTGACGTGAAGTCGTTGCTGCTTTACGGTGTTAAGATAAAATGTTCTGAATTATTATTTAGTTCCACATAAAACAGGCTCCTGAGGAATTCGGAAGGCAATGTATTTACCATTTGAACCCTAAACACCAAGATCCGCAAACTAATTTACGTTTTCATAAATATTCTCTTGATTATTTTCAAACTAATTTGACTGGGAGCTGTTGCTGCCTACGGCAGCTACAGCTCCATAACGAATTAGTATCAAAATTTCCAATAGCTTACCTGTTTGGTTACCTTGAAAGTGAAATTCACGGAATTCGGTGCTCGAAGGGTTAATGACATTTCGCTTTCATTGTTCGATGAGAAGTCCGTAGCAAATTATGGGGCGAAGGATTTTAGATAAGAGGGCATTTGAAGATAAGCCAGACAACCCTGGCTAAAAACAACGGCAGATATGGGCTCATTCGGCCAGAAACTTGTCCCAAATTATTCCTCAGTTCGCGCGCGGCAATGTAAAAAAAAATTTATCAGCAAATTCAATCTGATCATTTCCTTTCTTTGAATAACTTTTTCCCGATCTTCCATTACGATATCGGAATGAACTATAGCCCGATAATTTATTACACAGCTTGTCTATCGCATAGCCGTCAACGGCAACATGGGTTAGAAAATGGCTAGCTGCTCAGAACTTCATTGATCACTCATTCGTCTCGGCCTGTGTTTTCAGGCACACCGCAGATCTCGTAGAACGTGCTGCTGGGCCTGGCAACGTCATGTATACGACAATAAATGCGGTCATAAGTCACCCGGTTACCGCCTTTTGCCGCCATCGTCCGCGAGTCGTCTGCCAGCCGTGCGCCATCTCGCAGAAGGTCGGTTAAAACAACAGGACACGTTCCAAGGGAGCCAATTTCCGGTCGTGTTGACGTTAGTACAACCGCGCCTCGACTTAACTTCCGGTGGAATCTATCAGTTGTTTGCAATGGAAACTCCACAGCTTCATCGCCGCTCGTCCCTTATAGTGGCGCCATGATCTCAGAAACGTGAAGAAAATAACATAGATGAGTAGCCATGGTAGCCGGGTTCCGACTGGAAGGAAGCGGATACAGCGTCATTTGTCTTTTCCACCTCTATTTGGAAATCTAGTGGGTATCCACTTAACACATTCTATTTTGCTTACATAGGACACATGTAAACCTATGTTGAATATATTGAAGAGATTTCGACGGAATGTTACTACTGACTAATGTAACAACTATGTTCAGATGGTTCAGTCACATTGTTTCAAAGTATTAAAGCAACTTATCCGTGTCAATGTCCATTAAAACAATAGTATTGGTAGTCGTATTGAATAGAGTTAACACTCGATAATAAACCTTCTTAGACACTGATATTATTTTGGAAGTCGCTGCATCTTTAACGTTAGTTACCGAACCGTGATATAAAGTACAGCTCAGAAATTACTTAACCTCTTTCCAAAACGAAACAAAAGGTACTGTCGAATATTCTGAACTTAATTTGATTGGAAGCCATTTCAAGCAAGCTTCAAATTGAAATGTTAGATTAGTGAATGAATTTCAAATGCATATTCGTGTGGCCACTGCACAGACCCGTATGACCGGTTTGATCATTAAAGAGTTAGTGGTCAAGAAAATCTAAATTTGTGCTTTGTCAGTCCATTTGCAGGCGACGATTATATTTGAAAACTTTACAATTGGAATAACAGACTCGTTTATCGTCTTCTCTTTGTAAATTGCAAGAAGAGTTGCCTTTACCGAGGACAATGTTCTGGACGCCGGCGACAACGACGACCACCACCGCCGCCACGATGACCACGACGACCACGGCGACCATGAAAAGCACGACCACAAGGACGACCACAAGGACGACGACGACGACGACGACGACGGCGGCGGCGGCGGCAGTAGAAGGGAGGCGCGGTGGATGCACATTTTATTGGTCGAGAGTTGTGCCGACATCTCATTTGCATATTAGGCTATGCCCCATGCCCGTATATGGTCGTGTGGGCTTGATCTAATAGTGTATCGCTTTTTAGAGGTCACGCCCCAAGGCCATATATGGACATATGGGCGTGGCCTAATATGCAAATAAGATGAAGTTAGAACCCTCTCAACAAATCAAATTTGCGGCCATCGTTCCTCCACCTTTTGGGATGTAGATCTATTGATGATTGACAAGTTTGAAATGGATTGACGTCTCCAAATGAGGCCATGTGACCAGTTCTCGAACAATCAGAAGTGTGGCTATATCACTTCAGCCATTCTGTATGTAGATCTATCGATGATTGGCAGGTATAGTAGCGCTGAAATGGATGGGGCGGGGTTAGGGTTGGCAGGGGTGTCGTGCAAGACAAAAATTTGGGGGAGCACAGATGGGAACTAGTTCAGGTAACATAATTACCATGTTAAAATCAAACAGTTTAACTAATAGTGGGAATCAAATAGATGGGTATTCATCCGTGCCCCCCCCCACCTCACCCTCACCACCACCACCCCCACCCCAACACACCAGGCCATCTCCTGCATTTCCAGACATAAATATTGATAGATGCTTACCTGCAGAATTATTATGTCTTTGCTCAGTTTCTCCTGAAAAACCTTTGACTAAATTTAGAAAATCTATATGTCAGTAAGCCAGATTCCACACACATTTATCACTATTAAGCTAAAGCCTGGAAAGCTGAGTATCAACATCAATGGCACAGTACTCCACCCAGTGGCTGAATTCAAGTATATAGGAGGCAGCTTCACCAAAGATAACAGAAATGACAGGGAGATTAAGACCAGAGTCCTGTACGCATACACCATTGGCACACAAATATCCATATGGAGACTAAGGCGTGGATGATAAATAAAAATTTTATACATACCATAAACCACGCATGTCAGACATGAGCTATATGCAAAAAACTCAAAAGAAAGCTCAACACCGCTGAAATAAGATGTTTCAGAAGGACAGTAAACAAGACCAGAAGAGACGGGATTAGAAAAGAAACAATCAGGGAAATTGTAGGAAGAGCACTAATCCTCCATCACATATAAAAGCAAAGGGTCAAGTGGTTTGGAGACTTGAACATAATGGCTACAAACCAAACGTCATTCAAAGCAAACACCATGCGTATTCAAATCAAATGCAAAATCAAGAAAAAGATGGATTGATGGCGAGACAAAGCCCTTGCAGACCCATGGCCTATCAACACTCCAACATCTATCAACATGGCTTATCAAATGGAGAAATTCAGCTAATGTCACATTGGCTTTTCGTAGCTATTGTTTTTGCGTGATTCTAACTGCACCACCCACCCTCTAGGCTTAAACCGTATACCCTACATAGCCTCTCTTGGCTGGTTTTCGCAAAATTTCGCAAATATGTCAGAACAAAGAAAATGCATTGAGATCCCATACAATTTTTGTTTTAGGCAGATAAGAAAGATCTAACTGTCCTACGCGTGTCTGTTTTATTTATGCACATATATTTAATTCAGTAACAAAAAACTGTCAATCCACTATGATAGGCTATATTATGTATGTGTGCGTGCGTGCGTGCGTGCGTGCGTGTGTTAAGTAAGAGCGCTCATTACTCTATATGGTTAGTTTTTTATTTATGGTTTAATCAATCAACATGTAACTTTCTCTTATTTTTAGTGGCCTAAGACCTGAAAAAAGCCATTTTTATCTGCGCATAAGCGAGAAAATGCAACCAAAATGTACTTATTTCTTGCTGAGGTTGAACTAAGCTGCATTATTCAACGTTACAGTATAATAGCTTGTTCCACTATTACGTCATTATTGAGCTCAAAATCAAGGGCGGTAAGTCATCACGTTGTTTCATGTATTCGATCGTGCGCCGTGAGCTGATCTCATGGCTTAATATTAGCTATTTGGCGATTGTTAGACACATACAGCTTGTTTGTTATTAATTAATATACAATAATGCCCTAAATACTTGCAGAATTGTACATAAAATGGATTTCTCCAAATATTACCTGAGATTTGTACTAAAACACGAACTGTAAAACAGTCACCAAGATATTCACGCGTGCTGAATTCTGTGAATAATTATTAGTATATAGAGATATTATGCCACAGAGGCATGAAAAATATCATTATGCTAGTTTTAGATCTATATTGAATATAACCTGAAATATATACATCTTGCATGAAATTGTAGGCAGAATTCCTGGTCCTCAAACAGGTTCGTGCGGCTGAAGCAAATAGCCTATGGTTTGTATGAAACAATCCATGCATCATCAACTATTTCTGCCCCCAATCATGCCAATGTGGCCAAGGGAGTGCTCTGCACACCTTCACTAGAATGATTTTTAAAAATAGATGCTCAGAGAAGCAATAACCTAAATTATACTAGTATACACAAACTTTAATGTAAATTTTATTACACTCTCCCCCCCCCCACCCGCCCCACCTCCACACCCGTGGCACCTCTTGCACGATGCCATGAAGGGGAGGGGGGTACATAGATCTATTGTTCCCTGGATGAACACACAATATGAAGGTTGTGGGAGGGGTTTTGAAAACGTTCAGTATATAGATAATTTTGTTCTGGAATGACGAGACAATATGAATGGGTGAGTTCTGTATGTAGGTATATTGTTACTAAAGGAATATCACACTTACGTGCTAAAAGCAGTTAATCAATCCATATTTAGTTAATAAATTTTCAGTATATAGAACTATTGTTCCTGCCTTTAAAGACAATGAGAATGTCAATCCAAAACCAGGGTGGGAGGGGTTGGGGAGGCTGGTTGTGTGAATGTTTGTTCCTGGCCACATGCAAGTACGCACGTACACCCTTACATGTTGTGTTAAAATTTGAGTTAAAATAGGGCTTAGTAGGTTTTTTAGATACAGCTCCGGACATCCCCACAGACCCACCCACAGAGCTCACTATGATATCATAATCAATGACGTCACATGCAGACTGATGTCATCATCATAATTGACTTGAATCCCCCGTCATGAACCTGGAATAGTCTGTCAGTAGTATAAATTGTATGTTTTTCTAGCTATTAAACATTATGTTGAATATTTTGAAACTAATTTGACTGGATGCTGTTGCTGCCACAGAACAAAAGCACATATGCTCGTACACATGTACATGTGTTAAAATTTTAGTGAAAAAAGGGGTTCTGTAGGTTTTTGAGCTACAGTTCTGGGTAACCACATGCACGGATGCATGCATGCACACATGCACGCATGCACATGCCAGCCACGTGCATGCATGCACTAACAAATGCACGCATGAGCATATACAGGACCACGTCATGTACTATAGCTCTATTAAGAATCGTGCTCTTAGAACATCCGGTAATAGGGCTGGTTAACTGAATGCCTTGTCCACATTCCACACCACCTACCACCCAGACACCCCAACCCCTGTGTTTGAATTGACCTTTCCAATATCTCTTCACCCAGGAACAATAGATCTATGTACTCCCTCCTAAGCTCCACCGATTTCATGCATCGCTAGATCTACATACCAAAGAGTTGCGACGATATAGCCGCAATTCTAATTGGTCGATATTTGGTCACCTGACCTCACTTGGGCATGTCCCAATCCATTTCACTACACGTTACACCTGTCAATCAGCAGTAGATCCACATCCCAAAAGGTTGAGGAGTGCTGGTGGCAAATCTGTTTGGTTGACAGCGTTGTGACGTCATCTTGTTTGCATATTAGTCCACGCCTCCATGCCAATATATGGTCCTGGGGACGTGACTTTTAAAAAGCTATAAAATAATAGGTAACGTCCCCATGATCATATGTGGGCATGGGGCGTGGCCTAATATACAAATGCGATGTGGTCATAACCCTCTCTAGCAATCAAATTTGTTGCCAGCTCACTTCCTTTCTACTGATGGTCGTGGCGGCAATGCCGACGACGATAACGACAACGTCGAAGAAGAAACAGAAGAATAATAAAAGGAAGAAGAAGATGATGACGATGACACAAATGACGACAACGACGATGATGATGATGATGATGATGATGATGATGACAGTGATGACGACGACGACGACGACGACGACGAAGAAGAAGAAGAAGAAGAAGAAGAAGAAGAAGAAGACTTTTCATGCACTTTATTTTGGATTCATAAAAAAATGCTTTAATTTAATACATCACTCATAAATTATTTTTAAAAACACCTCATAGACAATATAAATATATTCCTGAATCAGTTTGAGTATCATTTAAATAAACATTGTATTTATGAAGAATAACAAATATGTCAATATATCACAGATCTATGTCAATTTTGTAAAAACAATAATCCAATCCTATAAAAAAAATCAATGGGAATCAGTCATCAAAATCATCAGTCATCAGTCATTAAAATGTAAAATGATGAAAGTGGACAAAATAATACTGAAAGGTATTACTAAATACCATTAAATGTTAAAATACCGTCTTCAGTACTACAGACGAAGTGGTCAAGTTGCAAAATATTGTTAAAGTTTTCTAGTGACCCATTTTGCTGGTGGTATTTAAATTCAATAGTCACACGAGCTCGCATTCGAGAAATACATTCTCGAAGGGCATCCGTCTGACCATTGACATCCATTAGACGCTGCTGCGTTACATAGGTAGCCATTTTAGCGTTTGCCATGATCCAATTGCATATACGATGTTTAATTTTACGTGCAGATTTAGACGAACAATGGGGGCATGTAAAGCCTTTGACATAATTCTCAGGCTTAAATTTATCAGCCAGTGTTAAAAATAGAACTGCTCGTCTAACAGCACACAAAAGTGGTTGGAAACGTGAACATGTTATAAAAAGATGTGCTAAATCTTCACGATCGCCACAGTAAACACATTTATCATTAATACAATATCCGCCCTTATATAGAAAAACACCAGTGTTGAGTGCCCCATGGAAAACCTTCCATGACAAATCTCCTTCGTAGTATGTACACGGATATTCATAAAAACTGAGACAATTATCTGTAAAATCAATATTTAGAGAAAGTAGATCTGTCCATATGTTAGTTTTGGTATTATGTGAAATCGTTGAGTAACATTTTAATAAAGACATCTTGTACAGTTCCTTCTTGCAAAGAGATGGTATCAATGCAGTAAAAACCAAGTCATCATTAATATTGCATGATAATTCATAATTGTAAACTGACCTGGGAATGTCAATAGGTCGATCTAATAGTTCAAACCATTCATTGGGTATGCTATCCCATAGAGTGTTCAAGTTTATATGAAGCAATCGTCGAGACCTGTTGCCAATTTTAAGGAGCAAGTCTTCAAGTGAAATTTGTTTATCATTTACCAAAATACCAACTAGAATGGTAGCATTCGCACTTATAAAATCTTCGTAGCAAAAAGTAAATTCAGTGGAGATATTCTTAATCAAAGGATTCAGGAACAGTGGTTCATTTAAAACATCGATTTTACAGCTTGGCTGCGATGTTCTCATAACATTGAAGAAAAACCAAGAATTGAGCACACTCTTATAAAAGATAGGTATATTACGAATCATCTTTACATCCAATTGAAAAGAGAAAATCTGATAATCGTAATTTAGATTATGTATCTGTTTGAGAAAGTAGCTGCTAAATCTGAAACACGGATGAAAAGCGAAATAGTTCATAAAGGAGTGTGCATACTGAATACGGAATGTCTGTATCCGAGATTCTAAATGTACGAGTCCTTGCCCACCTTTGTCTAAAGGCAGAAACAGTAACTCTTTGGGAAGCCAGTGCTTTCCAGCCCAGATGAAGTTAATTAACAGTTTTTAATAGCATTTAAAATATTCCCAGGGACATCGATAACAGCTAACCTATGCCAAAGTTTAGAAGCAGCAAGCAGATTAGTAATAGTAATCCTACCTCTAAACGATAGAGCCTTTGATAACGGGAGCCAGTTAAGAAGTTTTGTGCTGATTTCATTTTCAAGATTTTCCCAATTTTGTTTGCAAAAATCGAAAGAATTGCAAATATAAATACCGAGAATCTTTAATCCATTGCTATTCCATTTTAACCCCAAAGGCTCATCAATACGCCCTTTCAAGGAACCAACCCAAAAGCCTTCTGACTTTGAGTGGTTAATTTTCGCGTTGGAAGCAGACTCATATACATGTATCAAATCTCGCAATTTAATCAAATCATCATTACATGTACACAAGGCAGTTATATCATCAGCATAAGCTGAGCAAGAAACCCTTTCAACTGAGATATCAGGCAGGGCCACACCCTCAGTCCGTTATTTGAGCGCATCTTAGCTAACAATGGTTCGATACAGATACTGTGCAACGCGCCTGATAAGAAGCAACCCTGTCTGATACCACGGTTAAAAGAAACAGTCATAGATAACAAATTATTTATTTTCAGTAAACACGAAGTGTCATTGTAAAGAAGCTGAATGCATTTAACAAAAATTTCACCAAAGCCAAATGCGCGCAGGGTATTCAATAAATACTGGTGAATTACCCTATCAAACGCCTTCTCCTGATCTAGGGATACAACGCCAAGAGGTAACGACATGAAATTTGATTACTCGACGACGGCTGTTTTCAACCTAATGTTATTGGAGATCTTACGTCCTGGTACATAATAGCTTTGGTCTATGTGAAAAAGTGTTGCGAGTACTGTGCGTATACGATTATATAAGGCCTTGGAAAATATTTTCAAATCTACACATAAAAGTGATACAGGTCTCCAGTTCTTTAAATTGGTAAAATCTCCTTTCTTAGGTAATAATGTCACAACCGCTCACCTGCATGAAGTAGGTAATAACATGTCTTCAATTGATTCATTAAAAACATCAAGAAGATCAGAACCGATAGTTTCCCAAAAGGTTTTGTAAAATTCAGATGGTAGTCCATTAATTCCAGTAGCTTTGTTGTTATTGAGATTGTTAACAGCTTCAGTAAGCTCTGGTAAACTCAGGGCCCGATCTAACTCAATTCTGGAAAGCTCACATAGATTAGGAAGATCTGATAAAAGCAGGTTTTCAGACACTTTTCATGAGCTGGACTTCGCATATAATTCACCATAGAAATCAGAGGCGTGGCTCAGAATATCCGTATCAGAATTAACCATTTCACCGGTTGGGATCTTCAACTGTGAAATAGTTTTATTCATCACACGTTTATTCTCAAGATTAAAAAATATGTAGTAGGTCCATCTAATTCATTTATATGCTGGAATCGCGATCGAATCCAAGCACCCCTATTTTGCTCTTTGAGGAGAGTTGTTAATTCAGATTGCTTTTGGTTAATTACCTATAATAATTCATTTGTTTTTGGAATTTTGGCCGATAACTGATCAATTTCAGCTTGTAACTCTGATCGTCGCTCACGGAAAAGGACAGCTCGTTCTCGGGAATAACGCTGTGATAAAATACATATATGCTTTTTGGCCAATTCCCACCAATCCTGTAGACAATCAAAATCAACCATGCCAGAAATCATTAATTAAAAGCACATAGTTTCTTTCACTCAACACAACGGTATTTATGCACCAATATGCGCTTTTCCGTTTTACACTTTTAAGCTGAAATATTGCTTTAACATAATCATGGTCAGAAACGGTGCAAGGAATTATGGAACAACTGCTTAAAAACTGTCTAAAATTACTGTGAATGTAAAAACGATCAAGTCTGGATGCGGTCCCATCGGACCTGTGCCAGGTGAAAATTTCAGATTGTGGATAGAGGCAGCGATATGCATCAGTAAGACTATTGCTTGTAATTAAAGATTTAAGCGCATCCGCAGCTGGAGGGTGTGGTTCTGTTGCTGATGTTCTATCTAACTCACAATCAAGTGTACAGTTAAAATCACCACCTAATATTATAGGATATGGTTCGGACAATGTGGAAACATGAGTTTCTAGCATATCTATGCATTTCAACTTGCCATGAGAATCTGTGGGATTGTAAACATTAATCAAATCAAAATAGGTGCCATGTATGTTTGCTGTGACATGTAAGATTCTTCCCTGAGCAACTGTGATCGTTTCAATGATATTTACATTTAACTTTGGTTTAAATATTATAGCAACATCAGCTGTATTTGTATTAAAATGTTAAAAGACAGCTTGACCTCTCCATATAAGTCTCCATAGCGACTCATCCGGCTGAATTGTGTGAGTATCCTGGAGAAACACAATATCAGCAAATAAATCTTTGCGAAGTTCATTAAAAATACGAAATCTTTTAAAAGAGTCACGACAACCCCTCGTATTTAGTGTAACAATTGAGAGGGAAGTCATAATTAAAAATAATTGAATAAATCTTAGAACAAAGATACCCATAATTGTTTGGTGTAGAAAAGAATGAAGGAAATGTCAATTTCCCTTTCTCCGAGATCTAACAATACTCACCATTCTGTTACTTCTGATATACAGCTGGCCTTGACAGCGGCTCTAGGATTATAGACTTGAGAAAGCTTTACCGACTCCTGGGAACCGGGTACTCGGCTCCCAACTGCCGAGTACCCGTTTACCATAGAGCTCATATTGTTTGCATAGCCACCAAACAAGAGAAAACTATGGCTTGCCTCCGTGGGGCTGGGAGGCTGGGTCCGTAACAGAATGGTGAGTATTGTTAGATCTCGGAGAAAGGGAAATTGACATTTCCTTCATTCTCCTTCGATCAATACTCACCATTCTGTTACTTCTGATATACACCAGATTTGATCAGTAACCTGGTGGGAAGGGGCAAGCCATAAATGCTAATTTTGCCCCTTGGAGAAAGATTTTAGACTTCAAACTTGACTAACAGAGACCTAAAAGGACCGTCAAGTTCACGGAACCGAATCACATTCGCGTCACAGCCCCCCCCCCCCCTTTTTCCTCCTAAGAAAAGGGAGAGAACTCACGAACATGTATCTCGCCTGAAAACACCAATATGCCAAGAGGGTTAACTACTCCCTGCATATTCCATGTATTAGCCTGGGAATGAGCATGAATATATAAGATGAATGAACATGATACATATACATAATACAAAAAACTCTCACTATTGAATTACCTTATGATAATTGGACTTCAGACGTATCACCTCCAACAATTCACCGGTTCGGCCATCAGTGACACAATCTGGTTGACATCCTCTCGCCTGACCATGCCTGCTTTAGGTTCTTTTCTTACCAAAGTGAAAAAGGGTGAAGAGCAGTGTGGTCACTAACTATCGTTTCAAAACAGCTAAAGCGAGTGGATTGGCTGAGTCTGACACATCCCTCATAATGTAATCCGTGAATGAGGACTCACAGTGCCATTGTGCAACGGCCATGATGTTCTCTAACGGAACACCATTGTAAAGGGCGGTCGAGGCGGCTATTCCTCTGACATCGTGTGCCCTTACGCCTTGCACCTGGTGCCCAGTCGCCATCTCGTGAGTAGTCTGAATGCATTCGACCACCAAACGAGAGATAGTATCCATGGATGCGGCGCCATAAGGCTTTTTATGGCAGATCCACAGATGTCTATCGTTCGACCGTAACGAGTCAGTCCGTTTCTTGTACTTAGTCAAAGCACGGACCGGGCACCAGACACCGGCATCACGATCAAACCTAGTTAACTTCGGTATAATGATCGGTTTGCTGGGATATCTCAAAGATTGGTTCTTTGACATAAATTCTGCTCTTGGCAGAAGATGCAGACCTTCTCCAGAAACAATAAATCGGGTCCTCTCTGCCGAAAGCACATGGATCTCACTGCGCCTTCTAGCTGAGGAAGCTGCCAATAGAAAGACCGCCTTTAGAGTCAACTGCTTTAGACTAGCCAAATGCAACGGTTCGAAAGGGTGCTTGGCCAGTACATTAAGCACTAAAGATAGACTCCAGGCTGGAATGAATACCGGTTGTCTCGGGCGGAGATTGCTCATTCCCTTCAACATCACATTTAACTGGGCCACCTCTGGACTATCCATGTTGGCTAGACAAGGGATAACTGATGCCAAAGCTGACTTGTATCCAGCAACTGTGACGCGAGCTAGTCCTGAAAAGAACAGCTCACAGAGAAAGTCTGCTATTTGCTGAATAGTGGATTGAAAGGTATCAATACCCTTTTCTTCACACCAGTCTGCAAATCTGTTAACCTTGTTGTTATATGACTTGAAGGTTGACCTCCTTCTCGCAGCTGCGATGAAATCAGCAGCCTGTCGAGAAAAGCCTTCCGACGTGGAACGTTGTTTGATAACATCCACGCAGTCAATTTGAACATTTCGGGACGCTCGTGTAGGAAGCGTCCCTTGGCCTGGGAGATTATGTTCGGAATCTCGGGCAACTGCACAGGATTTTCCACCAGCAGATCTAGAAGATCCGTGAACCACGCCCTGCTCGGCCAATACGGCGCTATTAGCAGGACCACACACGGTTCCTCCCTGACCTTCACCAATACCTTCGGTAGAAGAATGGTGGGTGGGTACGCGTAAGTGTGCATCCCTCTCCAGCTTATCGCCAGAGCGTCTGTATCGACGGCATTTGGATCTGGAAGCGGCGAGACATATGTCATGATTTGAGCATTTTCCTTTGTGGCGAACAAGTCCACGTTGGGTTTGCCCCAATGTTCGAAGATCCGTCGCAGAACCGTAGGGTTGAGGGACCATTCTGTTGGCAGGATTCTCTGTCTGCGAGACAAAGCATCCGCCAGAATGTTCAATCGGCCAGGAATATGAGCTGCTTTCAAAACAACCGAGTAATTCCTGCACCATTGAATCAAGTGCCACACCCTGATACACAGAGTGGGCGACCTGGTCCCGCCTTGGCGATTTATATATGATACTACTGTCGAATTGTCCGATCGTATCAATATCACCTTGCCCCTGATCATCGGAAGGAACTCTTCCAACGCCAGTTCCACTGCCATCATTTCCAACAGATTGATATGCAGCTGACTCTCCGGGAGAGTCCATGTGCCCGAGACCTGGTGTTCTCCCAGGCAGGCACCCACCCTTCCAGCGATGCATCCGTGTAGACGGACAGTTGGGGGTGGGGTAGGTGCAGCGAAACCCCTAATAGGAGATTCTGACGCTGTTTCCACCATAGAAGATGCGATATTATCGGCTCCAAAACTGGCACCAGTTTTGACAGGGGTTCTGTTCTCTGTTTCCACAGAGACATCAAATACAACTGGATAAGCCTTCGCATTAGAGCAGCGTACGGGATAACCTGCTCCATGGAGACCATCATGCCCAGCATCTGAAGGAACCGCCTCGCCTGAATGTGGTTTCCCACTCGAAATTCTTGAGGATGGCTAACAGAGACACCACTCTGGGCTCTGACGGGTAAACCCTGCCCTCCTCGAGGTCGAATCGCATCCCCAAATAAACGAAATGTTGAGTGGGCGTCAACTCGTATTTCTCCTCGTTGACTATCCAGCCTAGATCTGAAAGCAACTTCAGAGTCAGAGCAGTACCACGTTCAACCTGGCTGCCGAGTCTGCCTTGAGCAGCCAGTCGTCTATGTAGGTGTGTAGCGCCATGTTCTCTTTTCTGAGAAACGCTGTCACCGCATGGACCACTCTTGTGAAAACCCTCGGAGCTGTCGACAGGCCAAATGGGAGAACTGTAAACTCCCATACTTGATTCTGAAACGCAAATCTCAGAAACCTGTGCCAACTCCGATTCATAGGAATGTGGAAATATGCATCTTTCAGATCGATCGATACACACCACATTCCTTTCCTCAATCCCGCCATTACCGACCTCGGCGTTTCCATCTGGAACCGAGGCGTATGGATAAACCAATTTAATGGCCTGAGATTGAGTATGGGTCTCCATCCCCCTGTGATCTTGGGGACAAGGAACATGTTTGAATAGAAGCCTGGAGTGTTTCGGTTTGCTGGTTTTATTGCTCCCTTCAGAAGCAAACCCGACACTTCCTTTTGAACGGCTTCTAACTTGTCTAGCTCCCTTGGTACGGGTGTCCAGGCAGGTGCCAAAGACAGATTTTGTGGTGGAAAGTCCCACCACTCCGGCATGTAACTCTGGGATAACCATCCCAGGACCAGACTGTCTGACGTCACACCTCGCCAGGCCTCGACGAAACGCATGAGCCTTCCACCCACCATAGACGCCTCGACGTCTAACGGGGTTGTCCGGCTCGCAGTCCGCCCCCCCCCCCCTTTCTTAACGAGAGAGAGAGAGAACCATTTCGTTCTAGGCACGACGGGTATAACTGGCACCGCTGTTCCTGTTGCACAGGCGCGGTCCAGGCGGATATGAAGGGAGCTTTCGTACCCTCAGGTACGCTTCGGCCCCTTCTGTCCGCCCTTTGAGGCCTTACCCTTACCCTTCCCCTTGCCCTTCCCGCCTCTAGGCCGGTCAGGAGCAACATTGGGGAGGGTAGGCGCCTCTACAACCTTCCTGGGCTTCTTCGCCGGCGACGGCTCCGAAAACCCAGCTGAAGCAGAAGTCGCAACAGGCCTAGCTTTCGCCGTAGCCTTATGCTTCTTCTGCTTCTTTGAAGGTTGTCCCGTTAGCGGTTTCCCCACAGCCCCTAGTGCGTGCGCTTGCCGCACTAGCTCTAGCTGTAGGTTTACCGCTAACCGATTCTGCGCGATACTGGCGGTATCCTCTAAGATGGCCCGCGCTTGGCCACCGAAGATGCTAGGCCCTGTCAGGGGCGTCCCAAGAAGACGTTCCCTGACTGCCGTAGCCGGACGCATATGGTCAATGACCATTTGCCTCCTGGATTTCGTCACTCGCGCTTGCACCTTTGCCAATGCGTCCATCGACAGCACCAGGCCGTCATTGACACATGAAAGCGCCACAGGTGGCACAGGGTGGCCTGCCCCCGCTTCAGCCCACACCGACTGAAGGAGACGATAAGAGTGGTTGACAGCGCTCATCGCTGCCCTCACACCCTCATCGCATAGGGACAGGACTTCTTCCTGGTGTACCTGAGACTTGTCCACAAGTGCCGGACCGGCGCCACCCGCCACGGCACTCTGGACGCCCAGTACCCATCGGTCATCCTCCGTGACCGACGGGACTACACCATACCTGTCGTATTCCCCCCGCAGAATACGACATCTTGCCCGCAACTCCCTGGAGGCCGCAGGGAGCTGACCCTTGGTCATCAGTTGTTTGCTATAAATAGCATCCAACAAATCTATGAACCGTGGATCCAGTCCCACTGACTGGATCCGGGCCGCGGGCAAAATCCCCGTCCTGGTCGATGCAGCCGACGGACAGGGCGCATCTTCATCGGCCGTGGCCGAAACCACAGACGGGTCAACCATGGCTAGCCACGCCAGAGCATCTGACCAATCTACCTCCGATGAAGACACCCCCGCAAACACGTCACCCGTTGACGTGCTCATGGGCCTGCCAGCCACGGCCTCCCGGCAAGGAGCCATGGCTGACACGCCAGGCACTCCGGTACCACACGGTTCCGCCGCCACCCCATGAAACACTCCTGTCCATGGGGTAGGGCTGCACGGAAAACCGTACGGACCCGTAGCAGTCGCGGAACCATAGCCGGACACGGGCGCCAACGGCACCCCACGTCCGACTGCCGGACCAGGCGAGATAGGTGAGTACCACGCCCGGCCCGGCACACCCGTTCCCGTGACGGCTGGTGCCAAACCAAGCCGCACGGAACCGGTGCACGGTAACGGATTGGCCTCAGCCACAGGCGGAGCCGCTGACCTGGCTTGCGCCAAACCAGACAAATGGAGGCCGGTTCCGTCCAGGATGGAATCAACCTCCATATTCTCCACCTGCGGCTTCACGGGCCGCAGCAACCTCTCCTCCTCGGCCTCCTCGTCTTCAGACTCTGAAGAGTCGTCACTAGACGAGTTAACCGTGGAACCGTCCTGGCGGACGGCTCCCACACCTGACGGACCGGCCACCGCTACTGGACCACCCGGAGGTGGCCGCAGAGAAACAGAACCCGTCTGGCCGAAGCCAGACGGGACTGCCAGGGGGCCGTACGAGACGGCCCCCTCGGTAACCAGTCGAGAATCCTGTCCGAGAACAGGATCCGTAACAGGCATGGGGAGAAACTGCCCCCAACCTTTGGTAGCAGGGACGACACCAGCGTGGGCAGAACACTATGCAGAAAACCCTGCATAGCCGGACCAAAGCACGCCGGCGGTGCCATCTCCGCCACCTCCAGCTGGGGACGTGGAGCACCCCCACGGGCCGAACCGGGCGCTCCACGATTTACTCTCGGACCGCCGTCCCCGTGTCAGACCCAGCCAAGTCCTTCTGGGCAAAGAACTTAACCATCATCTCAACGGACCACACTGCACAAACATTACACCTATGATCAATATTACACAGGGAACACCTAAACAGACATGGTCCTTGAACACGACACGGACAAACTTATGGCATTCGTCACATGATGGCGGGGCTGGCTTGGCCTATAACATAAGCACAAACCTACAATAAACAAGCGGAACGAGACCCGGATGGAAGGCAGACAATTAATTTTCAAATAATTTGACTCATAAATTAACTGTAACCCTCCCGCACCCCACCCCGCCACGTTACAACAACGATCGCATTGACTATGACGACAAGAACGCGGCGGGCATTAAACACACCCATAATAGATCCTCCAGGATGTGTAACGGCTCCAGGAATCATATCGCATAGCATTCGGGGTGTATTTACTAATCAATATAAATTATACTCCTAACGAAAGCAGCACGATATGTGAAGAAAACAACAAAATGTATAACAAACTGCTGTATCACACGGTAAAACCGCAGACCACGCATCTACTCAAGAATTTTGAAACCACCGATCATTGCAAACCGATCGTGATCGCACGTAAACTTGATCATTCTAAAGTTTCCGGTACCATTTTTAGTACGCAGCACCCAGAACAAGATGCGCGAATTAATGAAAAAAATTTTCTTCACATAAACATCCGAGCGACCGGGTGTGACGTCACCCGCTCGGATCCTACGGAGAACGACGTCAGCCGATATTCGTGTTAGAAATACCGTAGCATAACACCTACTTTCATATCTGCCGATCGCCTGTTGGGGGTTAAAGAAGGCGATCGTCTGGCATATATCGTTGTTAGCACACGTCCCAGATTCTATGGGGTCAGAAATTGGAACATGCGACACAGCGAAATTTAGAGACCTAAGTCTTTTAACTATGGATAATAAAGAATGATACAACCTGGTTATCTTCGGCGGTATTCTCCATAGTATCCTTTAGTTAATCCTTTCACGAACACACAAACTATCACAGATTAAAGACTTTCTTTCACAAAAAACACTAAAATCCTCAATGCAGAAAGCATGTATTGCTCTTGTTGCAATGCAAACAAGAATGAGCTCTATGGTAAACGGGTACTCGGCAGTTGGGAGCCGAGTACCCGGTTCCCAGGAGTCGGTAAAGCTTTCTAAGTCTATAATCCTAGAGCCGCTGTCAAGGCCAGCTGTATATCAGAAGTAACAGAATGGTGAGTATTGATCGAAGGAGAAACTGTATTCAAGTTCGTTATTAGATTGACCATACAATTAATTCCGTAAGCTACGGTGTAGCTTAGTGACTATTTTGGTGACACGAGACTTGAACGCAGATTCTAAGCCAGATTGTTTCTTCAATCGTATCAGCTGATGTATCAGTAATTTTAAGTTGGGTTGAAAGGCTTTGCATTTATCTATTACCCTTTTACTATATTTTACACTTTCTATAAATAGTTTCACATCTTCAAGAGAGGGCATTACCTTCCTTGAATCAATAAAATCTGTCATATCCGAAAGTTCTGAACCAATGGACATGCTGTCAGCGTCGCTGGTGTCCTCGTCCAGCAGTTCACCCTGTGATAAAGGCGGCATACCACCTGCTTCTATTCCAAGCCTGTCCGAATCACAAGGATCATGTCCATGTTTGAAAACTATAGATGCATTATTAACACTGGTTGCTTTCGCCAAGGAGATATTTACATCGAGTGCACTTAGGATTTCTTGTGTCAACATAATAGTTTTTTCAGCTACACAACCCTCGTTAGATAATAGAACAGGGTCGTGTAATTCTGATGAAGTAGCATCATCTACAACAGTGGAATTATCCGACGGTGCACTAGTAATGTCCGCCTCATTATCGGTTTCAGGATCAGTGGCAATTAAATCATCGCTCAAGACGCTATAACGATTGGAAAACTAAGTCTTACGACGTTTATTCTGATGTGATTTCTTAGGTGACGATTTACTGGCTGTATCAACTGGTTTATCGTTTCCTTGTGACAGTGTTTGTGGAAAATTGTTATCATTTAGCACAAGATCGGAATTCGGTATGACGTCACGATTTTTACTGTTGACCGGCTCGTCCGCAACATTGTTGTTAAAGTTACCATGACCAACCGAATTGTCGTGAATGTCATTCAATGGGCAAAAGCGTTGAAGATGTCCTTTCAGTGCACATTTAAAACAGACAATCTCGTCCGTACTTATAAATAGTCTATGGAACCTTACTGTGTAAGGGATGTCCACAAACTCCGGTAATGGGGACTTTTCCATTACAATCTGAACCTACCGTCTAAAACTTTTCACATGTCTTAACTCTGGTGACTTGCAGCCTAAAGGTATTGTCCGGCAATTTCCGAGCACCTTTCCTTGGCTTTCCAACGCTTGTTTAATAACCAAGTTCGGGGTGTAGGGTGGGACATTAGATATAATTGATCTCGTCGGCTCATTCTCCAATGTATACACATTGTGGTAGTAGCCACCTACGTTTATACCGTCAAGACATAATCTATTGACTTGTTGCTCCGTTTTGACATAAACCGCGATTCCTCCTTTAATTCGTGAAGCAGCTACAATATTCTCCGGCTTTACGACGGCGGCGGCGCCTTTCCCGTAGGCCTCTACCGCCACACCAGCTAGACTATCAATGCGTACACCGTGTTTCCTATCAATACCCGCGAATGGTTCGTAATCTAAAGCAGGGGTGGTGTCGGGGTCACCTCGAGTCTCTCTCAGGCGCTCCGTATAACTAACCTGTCTGGCCATTGTCCAAACACAATAGCCTAGTCAACCGTCCACTTCGGCCAACAGGCCAACTACCCGATGCTAATGGCGTTATAAGTCTTACAAGTATATATAGAGTTACGAAAACCAGAAAAATTATGGATGAACACAGTAATAAAACACAAAGTTATTAACACAAACATAACCACATACTCGTTAGCGCATACAAAAGACAAAAAGTAAACACAACTGACAATTATAAACAGTCAACAAACGGACTAAACTGAGAGCTCTTCTAAAACACGTCTTTTCTCAAAGAAGAAGAAGAAGAAGAAGAAGAAGAAGAAGAAGAAGAAGAAAACACAAAAAGACGTTGACGAGGACGACGGTTTGACAGTTACAACGGCACTGGCGACGAAACCATAACCACGGCCACGACCAGGTAGGCCCAGATCAATAACTACCACAACAAGGATGACCACGACCATGACCACCACCGCCGCCGCCGCCGCCGCACCACAACAACGACGACGATGACGATAACGACTATGACTACGATGATGATGAAATCATCCTGCAGTCCAATCAGTCCTTCTTTTTGGCCATTGTTTCTTCTCCTCAGCCAGAGTCTTCAGCTCTCACATGTTCCTCTTGGTGTACTAACAATAGTAAATATCATATTTACCCTCTCCGCCTTCGCTGACGCGGGTAATGCATTCAGTTCTGTCTGTATGTATTTTTATTTTATTGACGCACTGGCAACGTGCGGCTTCAATTTCTATGTGCTAACCAGCCGACAGTCGTGCACCCATTGGTTTAATTTGTTGATCACCATCTCCAGTTACAGTTATTTTTTATATATTATTGACGCACTGGCAACGTGCGGCTTCAATTTCCACATGCTATCCAGCCGACAGTCATGCACCCATTAGTTTAATTTGTTGATCACCATCTCCCGGTCGGGGGATCGAACCGCCATACTGCAACTCCGCATAGCATCAGCAACCAGACATCTTTCCACTGGACCACCGCGCCAAGACTAGAAAGTCTAGGTTTGGCCGACCAGTTTTCACATGTCTGATATACTGACACACTGACGATTCATATGGGACTATCTGTGGATGCACCTGCCACGATTCAATCCTTGGCATTTAAGCCTATTGTACTCTGACTCCATCAAGGCTCTGGCAGTATATGTATTTTTTATATTATTGACGCACTGGCAACGTGCGGCTTCAATTTCCACATGCTATCCAGCCGACAGTCATGCACCCATTAGTTTAATTTGTTGATCACCATCTCCCGGTCGGAGGATCGAACCGCCATACTGCAACTCCGCATAGCATCAGCAACCAGACATCTTTCCACTGGACCACCGCGCCAAGACTAGAAAGTCTAGGTTTGGCCGACCAGTTTTCACATGTCTGATATACTGACACACTGACGATTCATATGGGACTATCTGTGGATGCACCTGCCATGATTCAATCCTTGGCATTTAAGCCTATTGTACTCTGACTCCATCACGGCTCTGGCAGTATATGTATGTATGTATTTTTATTTTATTGACGCACTGGCAACGTGCGGCTTCAATTTCCATGTGCTAACTTAGCCGACAGTGCTGCACCCATTAGTTTAATTTGTTGATCACCATCTCCCGGTCGGGGGATCGAACCGTCATCCTGCAACTCCGCATAGCATCAGCAACCAGACATCTTTCCACTGGACCACCGCACCAAGACTATAAGTCAAGGATTGGCCGACCAGTTTTCACATGTCTGATATACTGACACACTGACGATTCATATGGGACTATCTGTGGATGCATCTGTCACAATCAATCCTAGGCTTTTACGCCTATTGTACTCTGACTCCAGCACGGCTCTGGCAGTATATGTATTTTTATTTTATTGACGCACTGGCAACGTGCGGCTTCAATTTCCATGTGCTAACTTAGCCGACAGTGCTGCACCCATTAGTTTAATTTGTTGATCACCATCTCCCGGTCGGGGGATCGAACCGTCATCCTGCAACTCCGCATAGCATCAGCAACCAGGCATCTTTCCACTGGACCACCGCACCAAGACTATAAGTCAAGGATTGGCCGACCAGTTTTCACATGTCTGATATACTGACACACTGACGATTCATATGGGACTATCTGTGGATGCATCTGTCACAATCAATCCTAGGCTTTTACGCCTATTGTACTCTGACTCCAGCACGGCTCTGGCAGTATATGTATTTTTATTTTATTGACGCACTGGCAACGTGCGGCTTCAATTTCCATGTGCTAACTTAGCCGACAGTGCTGCACCCATTAGTTTAATTTGTTGATCACCATCTCCCGGTCGGGGGATCGAACCGTCATCCTGCAACTCCGCATAGCATCAGCAACCAGGCATCTTTCCACTGGACCACCGCACCAAGACTATAAGTCAAGGATTGGCCGACCAGTTTTCACATGTCTGATATACTGACACACTGACGATTCATATGGGACTATCTGTGGATGCATCTGTCACAATCAATCCTAGGCTTTTACGCCTATTGTACTCTGACTCCAGCACGGCTCTGGCAGTATATGAATTTTTATTTTATTGACGCACTGGCAACGTGCGGCTTCAATTTCCATGTGCTAACTTAGCCGACAGTGCTGCACCCATTAGTTTAATTTGTTGATCACCATCTCCCGGTCGGGGGATCGAACCGTCATCCTGCAACTCCGCATAGCATCAGCAACCAGGCATCTTTCCACTGGACCACCGCACCAAGACTATAAGTCAAGGATTGGCCGACCAGTTTTCACATGTCTGATATACTGACACACTGACGATTCATATGGGACTATCTGTGGATGCATCTGTCACAATCAATCCTAGGCTTTTACGCCTATTGTACTCTGACTCCAGCACGGCTCTGGCAGTATATGTATTTTTATTTTATTGACGCACTGGCAACGTGCGGCTTCAATTTCCATGTGCTAACTTAGCCGACAGTGCTGCACCCATTAGTTTAATTTGTTGATCACCATCTCCCGGTCGGGGGATCGAACCGTCATCCTGCAACTCCGCATAGCATCAGCAACCAGGCATCTTTCCACTGGACCACCGCACCAAGACTATAAGTCAAGGATTGGCCGACCAGTTTTCACATGTCTGATATACTGACACACTGACGATTCATATGGGACTATCTGTGGATGCATCTGTCACAATCAATCCTAGGCTTTTACGCCTATTGTACTCTGACTCCAGCACGGCTCTGGCAGTATATGTATTTTTATTTTATTGACGCACTGGCAACGTGCGGCTTCAATTTCCATGTGCTAACTTAGCCGACAGTGCTGCACCCATTAGTTTAATTTGTTGATCACCATCTCCCGGTCGGGGGATCGAACCGTCATCCTGCAACTCCGCATAGCATCAGCAACCAGGCATCTTTCCACTGGACCACCGCACCAAGACTATAAGTCAAGGATTGGCCGACCAGTTTTCACATGTCTGATATACTGACACACTGACGATTCATATGGGACTATCTGTGGATGCATCTGTCACAATCAATCCTAGGCTTTTACGCCTATTGTACTCTGACTCCAGCACGGCTCTGGCAGTATATGTATTTTTATTTTATTGACGCACTGGCAACGTGCGGCTTCAATTTCCATGTGCTAACTTAGCCGACAGTGCTGCACCCATTAGTTTAATTTGTTGATCACCATCTCCCGGTCGGGGGATCGAACCGTCATCCTGCAACTCCGCATAGCATCAGCAACCAGGCATCTTTCCACTGGACCACCGCACCAAGACTATAAGTCAAGGATTGGCCGACCAGTTTTCACATGTCTGATATACTGACACACTGACGATTCATATGGGACTATCTGTGGATGCATCTGTCACAATCAATCCTAGGCTTTTACGCCTATTGTACTCTGACTCCAGCACGGCTCTGGCAGTATATGTATTTTTATTTTATTGACGCACTGGCAACGTGCGGCTTCAATTTCCATGTGCTAACTTAGCCGACAGTGCTGCACCCATTAGTTTAATTTGTTGATCACCATCTCCCGGTCGGGGGATCGAACCGTCATCCTGCAACTCCGCATAGCATCAGCAACCAGGCATCTTTCCACTGGACCACCGCACCAAGACTATAAGTCAAGGATTGGCCGACCAGTTTTCACATGTCTGATATACTGACACACTGACGATTCATATGGGACTATCTGTGGATGCATCTGTCACAATCAATCCTAGGCTTTTACGTCTATTGTACTCTGACTCCAGCACGGCTCTGGCAGTATATGTATTTTTATTTTATTGACGCACTGGCAACGTGCGGCTTCAATTTCCATGTGCTAACTTAGCCGACAGTGCTGCACCCATTAGTTTAATTTGTTGATCACCATCTCCCGGTCGGGGGATCGAACCGTCATCCTGCAACTCCGCATAGCATCAGCAACCAGGCATCTTTCCACTGGACCACCGCACCAAGACTATAAGTCAAGGATTGGCCGACCAGTTTTCACATGTCTGATATACTGACACACTGACGATTCATATGGGACTATCTGTGGATGCATCTCCCACGATTCAATCCTAGGCTTTTTACGCCTATTGTACTCTGACTCCAGCACGGCTCTGGCAGTATATGTATTTTTATTTTATTGACGCACTGGCAACGTGCGGCTTCAATTTCCATGTGCTAACTTAGCCGACAGTGCTGCACCCATTAGTTTAATTTGTTGATCACCATCTCCCGGTCGGGGGATCGAACCGCCATTCTGCAACTCATAGCATCAGCAACCAGATATCTTTCCACTGGACCACCGCGCCAAGACTAATAGTCACGGTGTGGCCGACCAGCTTTCACATGTCTAATATACTGACACACTGACGATTCATCAGATGATGATATGATTTGGCTCATATTTTAATACAATAAAACTAACTGATCAAATTTGGGATCTATGGATGTCTCGAAAACGGCTGCTCTGATCTGGCTCGAATTTAAAGCAAGAAATGCTGTGATCGTACACTATACTTCCAATACTTTAGCTCTGATTCGAACATTCCGAAAAATCTGGGTACTCCTGAAAATCCGAAATGTTTTTTTACAATGTGACTAAAATCGGGAGGGTGAGCACGGATTGTTCGTGTTCACATATCAGATAAATACCAATATATGAGTTTCTACAGGAATTCGCCAGCACTAACATTTTTAATTCATTAAATTATTTAAATATTCATCTTCGATCTTTGATAGCCGTGGCTGTATTGTTCAGTTAAAGCATATGCTTCTAGAGTTTAGAGCGATCTGCAGTATGTCAGCCTGCAGCGCGCTATTCCGATTTTCATCTATAGGCACTCTACATGACCCGTGAGAGTCAGATTCCATGAATCGGACGCGATGCGTGTTTTTTCATCAACCAATTATCTACTTCTCTTAAACCTTCATGTGTGAACATCGTCTCAATGTTCTCAAATGTCTACTCGTATCAACGGGCCTTTGTAGTTTATCTATCACTCATATGGCGTTATAATCAACTACGTGACATTTAGGATGACTTCATAATCAATGTCGTCATGAATGGCGTAGATAAGTTCGTCATGAACGCTTAATTGCCGACGGACTAAACGTTATTGTACGAATTATATGTCTTGGCTATTTAATACGGATGCTATCGACTATTTTGAAACTAATTTGTCCCAGTCAAATTAGTTTTAAAATAGTCAACATTTTACCTGTATAGTTTTCTGGAAATCGATAGTCAGGCAGTGAATGGATCGATCGATCCCAAACACGGCGAAGTGTGGGTAGAGCTTAGCTAGAGATGGGCGGGGCATCGCTAAAACTGGATTCATCCATTAACCTTTTAATCGCTAATATTTTTCAAAAAAATTTGAGATCTTTACTCAGTGAATGTCGATTTCACGCCACGAGAAGACTAGTTTTGTATTTACCACTGGAATTTGCGGACATAGATCTTATTTCACCCACGTCACAGAATAGAATAGAATTCGGTTAGCATACAACTGGATATTTTTCAAGACGACTGCATTGGCCTTGTTTGTCTATCTTGCCCGTTAAATGGGTAACGTTGTCTACGTCCATTTGATTACCTTTTCGAAAGTTTGCACTAGGAACTTCTGGGTCTGTTACTGGGCCGGCCATTCCAGTGGTAAATTATCATAATAATACTCCTCTTTTGGTATGCAATTTTACCAATTGTATGTTAAAGAATTTTTTATCTGAGAGTGGAGGCTTTAAGTCGACATAATATTCTGATTATTCAGATTGATTATCTGCGGGCGTGTCATGGCTTGTCGATTTACTCTGACAGCGTCAGTCCTGACATCGGACTGGCTAGTCAATGGAGGAGTCCCGTTTATCCATCCGTCATATGATGTTATAATCAACTACGTGACGTGTAGGATGACGTCATAATCAAAGACGTCTTGAATAACGTACGTAAGTTCGTTACGATTGCATAACGGATGACGGACTAAGTGTTGTACAAATTGTATGTCTTTACTATTTAATAAACATGCTGTTGAATATTTTGAAATTAATTTGACAGGGCATTGTTGCTATCACAGGCAGCAACAGCGCCCTGTCAAATTAGTTTCAAAATATGCAACAGCTTGCCAGTATAGGTTTCTGGAAATTGAGATACAATGATCAATTCAACTTAATTCCGAGTGCAATGATTCATTGATCCCAACGCGGGCGAAGCGTGGTTGGAGTTTATCTAGAGGTGGGGCGGGGCGGGGGTGTTATACCTAGAACTGGATTACTCCATTGAACATACGTAAGTAGATCAATTACACATATGTATAGACCCTAATGGAACGATCCATTTCTAGCCACGCCCTGCCAATTTCAAGCTAAGCTCCGCCCATGCGCATTTTGATTGATTTGATTTATTTCTATTCTATTGGATTGATTTATATTCGTTGAGCCGTGAATTACCCGACTCTAAATTTCAAGGTAACTGTACTGTTAAGATGTTAAATGTTTTGAAACTAATTTGACCGGGGATATTGCTGCCATGTTAGCAACATCTTCCAGTCAAGTTAGTTTCAAAATATTCAAGAAAGGGGTTTTTTCTTAAATTATAATTACATAAACATACAATTCGTACTCTTGACCGATATTGGCAGCATCATGATGTAGCTATAATACATCATTGTGAAAGTGACGTCAGACTACACGTTTTTAACTGATTATGACGTCATACACATCAGCGACAGGTCGGATACATCTATTGACATATATAATATATGGAATAGAATATCGTGGACTGATTCGTCACTCATGACGGGATATCCACTCTACCCGCCTCTCCGGTAACCGGCCTGTACTTCATCACATGTTTAATCGATCTCTGCCCAGTTCCTTAATCTATTATTAGAAGCATCAGTAATCAATACGCCAGCAATACTTAGGTGCATTATGATGTACTAATTAAAACGGCCGAGTATTAGGAGGCAGCCATCATGCACTGATTGCCAGCAATGTAAAAACTATATCATTTGAGCTAATTTCTAGAAAATATTTATCAATTGTCAAATTGCAATCATCGTAAGGAAACGAAGCTGGACTATTGCTTCGTTTGCAGAATTTCAGTTTAAGCTATCCCCATCCAAACCTCTAGCGATCTCTACCTATACTTTTCCCGTGTTGGGATCTATCGATCTCTGCACTCCCCACATCTCAATTTCGAGAAAATTATACGCGTAAGCTGTTAATATTTTGAAACTTTTTGCTGTCCATGCCAGCAACAGCACCAAGTCAAATTAGTTTCGAAATATTAAACAGCATGCTTAGTAAATAGAAAAGACATACACTTTGTACATCAACACTTAGTCCGTCATCACTTAAGCGTTAGTTGCGAATTTATTTATGTCATCCATGGCGTAATTGATTATAAAGTCATCATGCACGTCGCGTAGTTGAGTATGACGTCATCATGCACGTCGCGTAGTTGATTATGGCGTCATATGATTGACTGAGAAACTGGAATCCTGCATTGCCAGTTATTTCCCCGATAACTAGATGGCTCCATTGACCAGAGAATGGCATGCCTTAACCGTGGCATCGGTCCACCACTACACAGTAGCCGAGTGGAAATCAAGAACATATAGTTGATCAAAGTTGAACATCTTAATGTACAAGTTCATTTGTGAATGGTGCATGTGTTGGACCTGGTGTATGTTTCTAGAGCCTTGATGTTGTGTAGAATTGTTTTCAGTTGAAATAGCCAAAGATTAAATAAACTAGCATCCACATGCATATCTATGTTTATGGTTTTCACAGATCCCCCCTCCCACCGATTAAAGCTCTTCATTTCATCTCTGGTTACACCGGTCAAAGTGTATGTAATCCACGAAGTTCGAGTTGATTGCAGAAATACATGTCAAAATCATAGCATCTCAATCTCACGTCGATATAGCTGCATGCTTCTGCTGGCTCACAAGCAGCTGACCATCTCCACTGGCTGCGTTATTTTTCAATCGTTTATATCAACATAAATTTGGTGAGTATTATGATATTGTCCATTTTCCACTCCATATTGATAGTAGTCGAATACAGGCTCTATTCGGTCGGCATTGTCGACACTCATTCCATCATGTTAATCATAGTATGTCATGTCATCTAATGCAGTCGAGTGTTTGAATCACTTTTTCCCAGTGTTGGCAATCATACCCACATTATAAGAGGGGTTAGTTTCTAGCTATGACCTGAACTCCATGACAATCATATTCCAGGAAACAATACAGGTAAGCTGTTAAATATTTTGAAACTAATTTGATTGGTTCCGATTACTGCCTATGGCCACGTCAAACTAATGCTAACAACCTATGGCAGCAAAAGCGTCCAGTCAAATTAGTTTCAAAATATTGAACATAATGTTTATTAAATGGCAAAGACATACAATTCGTACAACGTGTCGAACTATTAAGCGTTAAAGACGGACTATATCAAGTCATTCATGACTTCATGATTAGGACGTCATCCTACTCGTCATGTACTCTATTTTGACGTCATGTATGACGTCATATGATGGATGGATAAACTTGGAAAGGTCCTTTGGAACTTTCGTATAAGATCAATGTCATTTGGTTGTGATGTCAGCTAACAAGTGATGTATTCCTACTATGACGTCAGATACTTGAGCGACAGATTAGACCCCTGCATCGGTTACTCCATTACAAGATCACTGTTAGCCGTCTTAATCATGTCCTAGTCCAGAATATGAGTAAGAGAATGTTGTAAGACAAGATGGCAACCACTGTGTGTCCTGTCAATGGAGGAATAAGGTCTATGCACCGCCCATCACTAGCTAAGCTCCATCCCCCTTTTCCGCGTGTTGGGATGGGTCGATCTCTGCATTCTCTGAATCTAAATTTCCAGAAAGCCACACAAGTAGGCTGTTGAATATTTTGAAACCAATTCGACTGGCCCAGTCAAATTCGTTTCAAAATATTCAAAAACATGTTTATTAATTAGTAAAGATATACAATTCGTACAACAACGCTTAGTACGTCATCGATTAAGCGCTCCTGGCTAACTTAGATCCGTCATTCATTACGCATTTGATTATAACGCCATCCTACACGTCACGCAATTGATTATGACGTCATATCGTTGATGGATAAAATCGATTCCTCCATTGAACACTGGCAATCAATCCATTTACATCGCCACGTCCATTCATGCCTTGATCCACACAGTGTTTTCTCCAGAATATCGCTTTTTCTTGAACGCGCTGCATGTACACACATGTGGGGAACATATTACATCCATATAGATATATACTAGTGGTGTACAAGTGTACAAGTTTATAGCAGGTATTTTTGTTTCAGCAATAACAGTAGTAGTAGTAGTAGTAGTAGTAGTAGTAGTAGTAGTAGTAGTAGTAGTAGTAGTAGTAGTAGTAGTAGTAGTAATAGTAGTAGTAGTAGTAGTAGTAGTAGTAGTAGTAGCAGTCGTCGACTATCTTAGTTTTATTAAGATTTATTTTTAAGTTCCATAGTATTCAGTAATTATTATGTTCAGTCAAGGTTTTCTGGAGATCTTCCTTTCGGTTAGCCATTATTACAGTGTCGTCTGCATAGACTAGTGCAAGGATTTTTAGGTATGTTTCTACGTTGTCACTTACAATTATTGCCTTGCAGTCCTTACTTTTCAAGTATTCAATTAGATCATGTCAATATAAGCTGAAACGTACAGGCCAAAGGCTCTCCTCTTGTAGTACGCCCCCCCCCCCCACCGTTTACATATTAGGTGATCAGATGTAAGCCCATTAATGCGTTTTCTAGATTGTATACTGTTATACATGCTTTTAATTACTGTTATAATCTTATTATTCAAATTTTGCTCGACCAGTTTCCCCCATAATGCCTCTCTCCAAATAGTGTCGAATGCCTTCTCCAGATCAATAAATGCACAGAAGAGTTGTTTCCCTTGTTTTGCTGCTTTATCAATTAAGGAGTGGAGTGAAAAAATATGGTTTAGTGATGCATTTTGTTGATATTGATTTGCTTCAATTTCGTAGGTTTCTGGTATTGTATCTTTTTCGTTTGTTGCTTTAAAATAAGTAAGCATCAGTGATACACGTTGATGAAAATGAGGTGCGTACTCAAGAATTCAGTTCATATTTCACCAAGATAATCTTTACCAAGTCTAACCAGTGTTAACAACCACTTTGATCAAAATCTCAGTCAGAAAACTGTGACTTGTACTCAATGACAGGATCCGTTTTTTTCACTCAAGTATTTGACGGCATAATCAAATACGTTACATGTTAGATGACGCAAAAATGAAAATGACGTATCTCAGTCACGAAAATCAAAAATTTCCCCGCGAAAGTGTACGAATTGTATGTCTTTGATGAATGTATAATTTGATAAACATTCTGTTGAATATTTTAACAAATAATTTGGCTGGGAGCTGATTCCGTCATAATCAGAAACAGCCCACAGTCTAATTAGTCTCAACAGCCCCATGTCGACGAATCCTCTCCCTGTTACTTTGACCACTCCTGGTAAAGGTCCACTATACGACCCTCTCTAGAGATTTCCAAGGTGATCTTGCCTAAGAATCTTGCATGTGGAATAGGTGAGAATGAGATCGGGCCAGCTCTATAGATGATAGAGAAAATCCTAAACGAAACAGGCTTAACCTACATATGGACAGAGCAGCAATCAAATAATCTTTCACATTCAATAAGACCAGTATATGCAACAATGGCATCAACAGTTAACAGAATCTTGGAAAGGCAAAATCTATAGAGTCTTTAAAACGAATCTAGAAATAGAAAATTACCATCTACTTTTAAATAATCGAAATAGAGTAACATATACTCGATTCAGAACCAGCAACCACTATCTATCAATCGAAAGGGACAGATGGGCGGGAATAGAACGAAAATTCAATTTATGCCTGAATATCACTATATCTTTGTATGCGAGTACTTTGCTGCAGAAAGAATAGCTCCCTTACCAAAATACTACTACAATCGCCCAAATTTCCATATATTTTACCAATTATTCTCTACAAACAAAATAAAGCTATTAGGAAAGTTGTATCACCTGATCCGCAAACTAATAGATAAATTCCCATATAAATAAATGTATCCTTGAGGATACTTTTCAACCCGTGCCAGAACTATTGGCCTGATTAATGGGCCTGACTCCAGCCTTCCTTTTCGCACCGTATTTCGCACTTGAAGCCAGGAGAGGGGGGGCCATAAGGGTGGAGGGGTGGGGCTATGTTGTGGGGGAGGGGTGTGTGAACTCCTCGTCTCTTTTAGTTAGCCTTTCGTATTTTGAGACGTGGAGACAGGACCTTGCCAATGTCTACAATGGTGACGGGTGAGTTGGGGTCGTTTAAGGCTGGTAGTAATGGTAAAATAGCACTAATAATGATGATGATGATAACGCCACCGCCGCCGCCGCCGACGACGACAACGACGACGACGACGACGATGATGATGATGATGACCTGGACTGAAAATAAACTCGAATACTTTGAATAATAACAATAGGGGGAAACGAGACGTGACGATGAGAATTGATGATGTAAATGACTAAGGCAAGGAAAACAGTAATAACGACGACGACGACGACGACAACAACAACAACAACAACAACAACAACAACAACAATAACAACAACAACAACAACAACAACAACAGCAGCAATACCAGCAGCAGCAGCAGCAGCAACAACAACAACAACAACAACAACAACAACGCAACAACAACATCAAAAACAACAACAACAACAACAATGACAACAATGTATTCTACAGCTGTGTACGCACATATATAAAAATTGTAAATCTAAAAAAGGAATGTGTCGCAATATACCGACCTGGGTGTAAATAAAGAAACTGAAACTGAAACTGATAACCCATCGATCGAGTTGGGTGAGCCAAGTTAAAATAATGTGATTCCAGTAACTATTAAGTTTGCGACAAGAAAAATAAATTGTCCTGGGTATCTAGCAAGATGAACTAACGGACAAATACATGGATCAATAAATGAGCAGATCCAAAATATGTGACACATCCCACAGGCCGAATTATCAATACACATGTGTTTCATTCACGTGCTTCAAGTTGAACGTAAGAGGAAAACTACAAAATCACCATAGTCCGGAAGTTTCAAGATCGGAGATCGAGTGCTGCCAGTTTTCTCTATAAGTAATCTATTAGACGTGAGTACTGAACCCGGTGCAGTGTGCATAAAGTGTTCAAAGTTATCGCTACGGGTATATTAAATGAAAGGAACAGGGAATATATGCCCTTGAATGACAGCTTTATATAATAATCAACTTATACCCACCAGTGAAAAACAGAAGTAAATCAGAACAATTAGAAAAAAGACAGCTAAATACCATGTATGGCATTCTGGCGGGAACCAATTACTGACGATGTTGGAACTTGGACCCATGAGCTCTGATGTATGCCGAGCGAATAAATAATACCCGCTATAGCCGGTCATATATAATGCTCGGTTATATTCGCACTAAGTCCTACAGGTAAGATATTGTCTAGTTTTAAAGCATCATATTACGACCTTGGAAACCAGCAGTGTATTTTGAAATAATTTTGAGCGAACCTGTTGCTTCCACCAGAAAAAGAGACTTTCAAATATAACGTTTTCAAAAGGATCAATAGTGAATTAGCTGTAGCGAGTTAATCGCTCAACTTAGGCGCCTATATAGAATACTAACCATGCCGCTTATAAAACTATATTCAGGTGTGCTTTCATTATATTCAGGTAGGCTTGAGCTGTATACCTGCACACACACACACACACACACACAGTTGACACACGGCGGAATGAGAAGCGCCAGGTTGGTCACTAATTGGCTCCAAGTTAAGCGCTTCTAGATTTTGTAAATGCCTTTGCGCAAATAATCCCGATTCATTTCCATTTTTGCCGATAGTAGTTTATTTAATATTGTATGAGATTACCAATAAACATCATTTGTTATTTCCCTTTTCCTTTTTTAAGGCCTGTGAGCATTGCTATGACAAAGCTATAACAAATGGTCATATGCAGACCCCTGGCAGTAAAGTTGCAACCACGAATAATCACTCCGGAATGTTAAATGTATGTAATGCCAAATTGGTGTTATTGTTATGGGCATTAAATGTGATTTGAATATTGATGTTATTGATAAATACTCACTTAATAAGTATGATTGCATTGTTACAAGGTCTTTAACTTCTTGCTCTTATATAAGTACAATGTGTTTACCAAATTGGTATGTACTGCAAAACGTCATTGGAAGGTGATCTCTCGATAGAAGCACGTCTCTGGCTGCGCCACTATAGCAAGAACGTTGACTTTGTTAGCTCTCGAATGAAACTTATTGGTGGTGGTCACACAGACAGTACTGACCCAGTGCACCTGTGATTTCGACCACAAATAGATTTGAGCATTTATGTTCGCTATGTATACGTATTAATCTTTGATTTGACTGGTGTACAATTCGATTTTTCTTTCTAATGGTTTATCTGTACAAGGCTATTTTATCATTACTGTCAATAAAATAATATATGTACATGTACATAGTATTTTATGTTGTTTTTTTACTATTTTACACAGTGGAAGATTGTGTTGGTTGCCGATGTGCATAGGTAGCGTTAATGCATGTCAAGGGATAATTTTATATATCACCGTCACAATTCACCTTTCCAGAGTAGCCATCTATTATCTGATGTCATATGACGTCATAATCAGCTAAGCGGTGTAGGATGACGTCATAATCATTACTTCATAAATGATTCTATTTGGTCAGTATTTAACTATTAATAGTCCGACACGTCGTACGAATTGTCTGTCTCTATTATTTAAAGTGTAGATTTCGGCTACCAAGAGTAATAAGTTATTTTAGGTAAATAAACCTCCTCTACTCGAAAATTGTATTAGTTAATAATATAAATGCCGTATTAAAAAAATATAGGCAAATTATCATTAATTTCCGAGGATTGCCGAACAAAAACTCTGATTTCTGGGAAGCGGAAAATCCCTCGTACTTGTGACGTCACAAGTGGAACCGGTGAAAAAAGTAGAAACGCCGTCGTTTCCCGATAGACTACTCGGTCTCAGACGTGACAGATTTGTATGGAAATTGGGAATATGATATTTGGATGTCGATTGGGGCTAACAAGCGTATAGAATTAAAATATTGATCAATACTGCATCTGAAGCGGAGAATGTAATACACATTTCCGGACGATCGCTTAGCGAGGCCACTCAAAGGCAGTTAGCGGGTACTCGGGTACTGGTGTGTAAGAATCGGTTCCTCGCGATGTTTATTTGTTTTTGTGAAAATTTTGTTTGTAAACACGCATTTATCAAGTTATAGAAAGTCAAAATGAAGAAATACTGTGTATCGTAGAGAACTAAAAGTCACATTGGACGGAATATACCAATTAATTAGTTTGATAGTCCAACGATAGGAGTACACCTGAAAAGCTGGCTTGTAGCTATGAACAGGTGATTGACGAGCCCTGACTGAGTGAGTGAGTCAGTGCAGGACAACGTGGGGAAAGAAATGGAGATACTTTGCACTCAGAGGTGTCAATTCGCTTTCAAGTTATAAAGGTATAATCATAAATTTATGATTTACATATTGTAATTGTTCAAACAATTGGTTTTATTTTTTTAATCCTATTAGAAGGTAATTAATTGAATTACTAAAACACACGTTTTCATTAATTCCACTCAACCAAACCAATCGTCAACTGTTTAGCTAGTCCGAGTCTGCTCTGACCACAGGCCTTTGAATTTTCGTCCATCCATCCCTCTACCACATATCCCTCCTACTATATATAATATACACAAGGTTTGAAACCTTCATCTGTGGGCACCATTGTCAGAAAGCTGATTGGTTGGTTTGTAGTGGTTTGTAGTCAGAAACGTGATGTCAGCGGATTTTGACAACAAACCAACCAATCAGCTTCCTGACAATGGTGCCCACAGATGAAGGTTTCACACCTTGTGTATATTTATATGTATAGTAGGGGGAATATGTGGTAGAGTGATGGATGGAAGTAGTTGCTAGCAGCAGCAGGGATTCTCAGTCAAAATGTTTTCCAGTTGGCTAGTGTAATTTTCACTGATTGTTTCTATGGTCACAAAATGATGCCAGCGAATAATTTGAAACCATTTTCACTGAAATTTTTTGCTGCATATACCAGTGGCCTGTCAAATTGTTTTCAGAATAGTTTCGGGTATTTTATATCGCTGTAACTAGCAGATATACTAGTAGATCACTGTTATATAACAAGTACAGTAATAACAGGACCGCTTGTAAAAAGAACAGAATTAGATTTATCTCTCCTCACGCATCTGAGCATTGGGATGCATATTAAGGTAGTTTAGTTGCTTTAGGTTATTCTGATTCATTGTATCTTCTTTACTGGTGATAGTAGTTACAGTACTGTATGGTGTTACCAATCAACACCATTTGGAAGCTCCCTTTTCCTTTACCTTAACCACATGCATCAAGTGTGAGCAAGATTTATCCATGATGTTTTGTTGTCCATGAGCCTCTTAATTCTTTTGGTTATATCCATGAAACGCCAGTGTCAGTCTGACAGTCTATAGCTTTTTCAAGGGGGTTAATACAATATAAGAAAGCTGTTGGATATTCAGCAAATAATTTTACTGGAAGGCAGTGTTAGCATAACCCTTTCATTGACAAATCCCTGAAAAAATAAATTCCTTACGACATAAAACTTATTCTGTTGAATATTTTGAGATTGATTTAACTGGAAGTTGTTGTTTCCTAAGGCAGCAACAGTTTCTAGTCAGATAAATTTCAAAATATTCAAAGGTTTTCCTCTATGGTTGCCTTGAAAATGAGATATGGGGAATTCATCCATGAAAGGGTTAATGCAAACAGGGGTCAGAAAAGCAATAAAAGCATGGGCCTTAACAGTACACTCATGTATTAGTACAGTCATTCTATGTGAAATCATAGCACAATGAAAGCATGGGCCTTCATAGTACACTCAGGTATTAGTACAGTCATTCTATGTGAAATCATAGCACAATGAAAGCATGGGCCTTCATAGTACACTCAGGTATTAGTACAGTCGTTCTATGTGAAATCATAGAAGATTGTTGTTGCATCAACTGTTGAAATTACTATGATTCTTGTGCATGGCTAAATTTCAATGAACAGAGAATATTTGGAAAATATCAGATCATTATTAACTCGCCTGACCTGAAGGCCCAAGTGAGCCTATGCCGTGGTGTTCGTCCGTCAGTCAAATTGCATATCCTGGGTCAGCTTATGCAATCGTAATTCGGTTGTAATGAATAACCTGGACAAATTTGCACAATATTCATGTCGCTGATACATGTATATTTTTCAATTGGGCCGCCCGCTATGACGTCAAAAGTGTCTGTTTTTGAAGCAATGTTGCCAACTGAAAGCTTTTACTGTTTGAGATTTAGCATTGACCTCAAAATTGGTGCACATATTCGGGACCCCATAGACAAACATTCGGCCAGTAGAACCAGAGTTATTCTCAGTGTCCAATTTGAAGAAATAGCTGAAAGCTGTTGCATTGTGATTTTTACCCAAAAGAAGTCGAAGCACTCCATTCTCATATTAACCCTTGCGTCTGGCGACGCAGGTAAAAAATCATGACAGTTATGACGGATTATGAGATAAATGCTGACAAAGTGAGCTTATGCCGTGGTGGTCGTGACTCAGCTGTCTGTCAAACCGCATCTTCTATGACCAATTTCAGGCAGATTTGTCTGGGAGAATCTTATCGTGTTAGCGGGGCTCGATTATAAGACTAACCTGTTAACCCGAGGATAGTAGAATTTCATATGGGCTAATAAAACTGCACCTGCACTAACCTGTCTGGGTTAGTTGCTCGCAAAAGAGGAAATACAAAAAACTATTCTAATGTCAATATGTTGAGTACCCACTAAAGGCAGCAACGGCTTTCCAGACAAACTAATTTCAAAATATTCAACGGATTCTCTGTATCAGTGATTGGATTAAAGAAGCGATCAGCTTTGAGCTTACAAACATTGGGTTAGTGAAGTTTACTGCGGGATAGTAAAATCAATGATGACCTATCCTGTCAAGGTTAGTAGAACAAATCCTTAAAATCTACCCCTGGGTGTTAGGCTCCAGAACATCTCCTCAGAATTCTTATTGATCCATAAATTGATCGGTGAAAATCTTAGATTTTATAAATAATTTACTAGAAATTGTCAAAATGCATCTCCTTGGTGGATTTCAACAAAATTTGGCTATAAGAACCGTATGGTGCTACGCTTCAGAACTTTGATTAGTCAGTTTTGGGGTGAAAATCTTGGATTCTATGAAAAAGTTCCCGGAAATTGTCAAAATGCATCTCCTCAGCCAATTGGTTGATTTTAACCAAATTTAACTAGATGGACCCTATGGTGGTACGCTCCAGAAGTTCTATTCAGAAATTTGATTGGTCAGATGTCTCATCCTTAACCATTTACCCCTCAAATTCTTCAAAATAAGTATCAATTTTCTCATAGAAAATGTCCATTTGCAGGTCGAGATTATTTTTGAAAATTTATCACTGGAATGACTGGCTTGATTACGAGCCAGTCATTCCAGTAGTAAATTTACAAAATAGTATTCTACTGGAGTCCTGGTCTAAAAATGGACATTTCTCAGATCTACTGCAGAAGCAATTTTTTGGGCGGCGTGAGTATTATTGGGTTAATCAATTCCCGGTTTCAACCAAATTCGGACAGGAGTACCCCATATTGAGTGCCTGGAATTTTAACGGATCCATTTTCAGGTGGACATCTTGTTCTTGAAAATTACATCACAGGAAGTGCTTACGGTTCAGGCTGAAACTCCTGATATTTCATCGATAACTAAGGGTGATTAAAGTTTGTTCAAAAGAAATTGATCAGTGATAAAACATGGCTGTCATGGACCAATCATAATTTACTGTTTGGTGGCCATGTTGGTTCTTTATTGGTTCAATGGAACCTTTCATTCGATCTGATTGTGCATTATCAGTGTTCACTACAGGTAGGCAACTATTTGGTGCATGAGAGAAGAGTCAAGAAGATTGCTCGTAATCCATTGTTGAGAACCATGCCACTCCCTTAAATTTGGTTTTAAATTATTTGTTTGTTTGATATATTTATCATGTCGATATTTTCAAGGTAACATTCATGATTTATGCCAGGTTTACAATTTTATCAGTGTTCATTCAAGGAGCTTAAACTTATATAAGCCTATAGGCTCAGCTTCAGCCCATTTCCCAGATGTGTTGGCCTTCAAGATTCAAAATTATTATCATAACAGCTAAATTTTTTACATAGGCCTTTATCTTTAAAAAGGAAATAGGGTATGATTTCCAAAAATTTAAAAGCCAAATCATACTTTGGAAATGGGATATCTATAAAGGAATCCATACGTTTTAAGTTTATGAAGTCAGTTATTGACCCATTCACTACTGGTAAGCAACTACCCCATTTAATTACTAAATGCCAATTTATCAATGTTCAAACAGTTTGAACACATTGACAAATTGACATTTAATAGCTACATAATATTTTAATGGCAATTTGATACAAATGTGTTGCTGCCGATGATTTTGGCAGATTTCATTTTTACAGAACCTCGAGAAAATTTATTTCAGATAAAGGGGTTTCCTTCTTTCGTGTTTATTATTGCTCATTAATATGTATGAGCTGAAAGAATGCTGGTTTTATCCAATCATTATCGCGATTCGGGCATTCCTGTGAAGGAATCGTTTAGTGGACTAGATTTACCCGTTTGTTGCTGGAAAGAAGATACGACGAACCTTCGATTCGCGCAATGCTAAATGCTAGCGGCGATGGATTGGCGATTGAGCTGTCGCTAAAAATCGTTTAATATTAGAAAATATATTCTAATATGTACAGCGGGATTTTAGAACACGATTCACAATTCTTTTTTATATCAGAATCAATAGTACGACGCATTTTACTAGCGTTGAATGTGAAAATTCATGTATTTTTAACACATGTATGCGTACCACCGAGACCCCCGAAATCTCAATACTATCGCTCGGCAAACATTGCCAAAGTTTAATCTGGTGGGAATTAATCAAAGGATAAATTATTCACGTGTGTTTCGATATCTACTACGCATCTTTGTGTCATTTAAACAAAATTAATTGCATAAATATATTTAAATGCAACTCTTCTCCTTGCCAGTCGGATTAAATAACACGTCAACGACTAGAGGGTATTCCCTCGTCCCTTCCACTTGTGACGCGTGTCACGGGGTGCGTTTCACCGGTTTTACGGAACTTGCCGAGTGATATTAGGAAGCAGCAAAAGGCATAATTTTCAACATTTATAATCACGTTCTTCTAGCATACACATTTTAAAAAGAATAAAAGTGGATGATAACATGTTAATCTAGTATCCCTCCATCTGTTTTCAAAAGAAAATGCCAGCCATGATCTACACTTTAATAAACATGTTGTTGAATAATTTGAAACTAATTTGCCAGTATGCTGCTGCTGCCATGGGTAGCAACAGCGCCCAGTCAAATTAGTTCCAAAATATTCAATAGCTTAACTGTATCGTTTTCTGGAAATTGATAGTCAGGGAATTAGGGGATCGATCGATTCCAACGCGAGTGATGTGTGGTTGGAGTTTAATTAGAGGTGGGCGGGGCGTAGCAGAAAATAGAAAGGTCCATTCTGTTGTATTTTTGTCAGGCTATGCGCATGTGTCTGTTCCATACAGGCACCCGCCCGTTTAGTATTACGTCTTAATACATGATTAGCACATGGTGGATATTGTTTATATTATTTATATTGGCAAATATATTGATGCGGTTTATATTTTTCTGTTCGGTAAATTAGTACTGTTTTTATCAACAGATATATTGATAGCGTTCTTCTTGCTGTTTATAGCAATTGATACAGTTTATACGCTGGTACTGTTTAGATGATTTACATTGGTCACATATAATTTAGACCATAACCTGTCTGATGAATTAAATTTGCCAATACGCAGCGTTTCGGAGCATATTCGTATTGAATCCATTGTTGCAGTAGTGGATGCTATGATTTATCTTAATAAGATTTGCTGTTGACGCTAGACATGAGTTTAATAACAGCCATGGCATTTGCACAAAATATGATCATCCAACTTCGATTGGAGAGCGTGTGTGGATATCAGGTTAATCAGTGACTCACAGAGAGTTAAATCAAATGTGCATATGACATATAACATATTTGATAAATTATACACCCAATGAACCTTTCCTTTTTTAGCTATATATATATAATCATTTTATATCAATGGGAATCAGTCTATAATAGCAGTGAAAATAAGATATGAATGCTTTTGATGTGCATTCATGATTACTGATGTATACAATGTACGCATTATTAGTGCAAAGTGTCCATAAACTGGCACGGAATATGCATATTATATTACATTTCTTAGCAGATTGCGCATATATTGTCTACAAATAAAGTGTACTGGTGATGATTATATCTATGCCTACATTTTTAACTTGTGGGTGGTTTGATTGAACTGCGACTAATGTACATATTGTAAATATGGGATTGTCTTGTGGGAGTCATGACCCCGCGGGGTGTCTTATATTTTCGAGTAAGTCCTGAAAGAAATTATACTTTGAGAATACCAGGTGAGCTAATGGACCGGTTGACATCTATACTGTAATAGTTAACGTGATAATTACATCAGCCGGTGCTGCTGATATTGTTGATAAATATTGGACATCTATATTTCCGATAAATAGATGGAGTGCTAATATAGCACACTGAAACTAAATGGATGTAGTTATAGAATAATATTTGAAATAGCCAAATTGATTAGAATAGATCCCACGGTTCTGAGTTGATGTGTATTTGGAAATAGTTTGAATGAAAGTTGTTGCTGTTCAGTCGGCACACACTTTTATAATATTCAGCAGTTATTTGAATCGATAGTTTAGAAAATAATCGATGTATAATAATCAGTGGAATCGAACGTGACAAACGGACTTAGTTAATGACGTAGGCATTCTAGATTCTCACATGAGAATAGAACAACACCAGCTGGCAGTGAGATCATACAGCTCATGTGCCTATTAACTCTAGCATCCTACAGGCTTATCCATCATAGGCAATGGACAGGAAAGGGACATTGTAGCGTCCTGTAGGAATTAATAACATAAACGAAATTTGTATATCAACTATATGTCACTCATACAATGGCATGCAACAACAACACATTCCGTAATGTTGTTAGTTAGCTGACAGATCGCATCAAATCAGAACCAGATACCACCGCTTTGTCTATGTGAGGCAGCATCTCCATAGAAGAATAGCACAGAGTTTGATTGGTCAGGATGACGTCATAATCAATGAGCGTCGATCAAACTCTGTAGCAAAGAATTAAGTAGAATAGGTTTGACATCCAACAACGAAATGAAAGGATCGTTGATTGGTCAGGAGGACTAATATTTATTAGATAGGAACTTCTAGGAAGGAATAAGTAGAAGTTGATTGGTGGACTGATTATCCGGGCCAATCAAGGTGTGCTTATGACGTGCCTAGAAGAGTAATTAAAACAGATTCAGGAGGAATCATATTATTACGATATGTATAGAACATCAGAATTAGAGATTCTGAGGACTATAAAAGATGAACTTTCAGGTATAGAAAATGATTCAATTCACCACCGTGAATCCTGGACATCCTGCTGATGTTCAGTTAGCGTGTTAGAAAGAAAGCTTTGATCAAACTTCAAGTTAGTATAGACTATTAGTTCGTTCCTACATATAATTGTACCAAGTTTGTTAATTTGAGCGATATTGCTCTTGCTTAGAATTCGTATATTATTTATAAAGTTTCAATAAATCATTTAACTTACGTTTATGTAAGTCAGTCGTTTGTCGGTTGATTAGTTGGTAAGATAGCATAGGAATCTAGTCTGAGCTGAAGGCAATCTTCAGTCCTTACCTGGTACACCACAACGTCAGATCAGGCCCAGCAGTCTTCATAAATATCGTCACCCACCATCTTCTCGACGAGGCGAGCCAGACTGCCACGTTCCTTCTCCGCCGCCGGCAAGTGGTTTCGCAGCAACCTCACATCATAAACTTACTGGTAGTGAAGCGGGACCACCGACCCGTTAGTAAGAAGAAGAAAACCGAAATCTTCAATATGGAAGGTGACATCCACTCTGGTTATACCACTACCAAAATGGAGAAATACTGATAATGTAAATACCCCTTATAGTGTGAAGGTATGTGTTGTTTTGTATGGATCTGTAATGCTACATGCTTCCTTGAAAGCTAGCCTTGAAGGAACGTGTTGTTCACACGCTTCATACAATCGACATCGTATCCAAGACTGATGCAATACATGTAGCCATCTTCGCACCTGATCGCCTTGTGCCCATTCTTCCAGTTGAATATCACCATACACTACAGGTTTGGATTCTCCCCAGCAGTCACCATCACGATATTTTCTTCATGTAGCATCAGAAGTTGTTTTTGTTTAGTGGCCGCTCATCGGATAAAGATGTTGTATCACTACCTATTGCCGTGACATCTCCGTCCAGGGTACCTGCCAATATCTTCTCGATAAGTGCTTTGGAGGTATTTCTCGCCCTTCTATCTAAGTACTGTCGCCAGACATGGGACATATCATTCATATGATCATGGTCCAGTCCTTGAAAAATATCAGGGCACAGTTTTCCAAATTTCAGTCATGCACATTATCTATGCTTCCAGTTTGTTTTAATTTTTCAATAGCCCACTGAAACCTAACCCATCGATCCAAATGGTATTTTCTCTGGCCGCGCGAAGGTTTCCAAAATACACCTGCTAATCCGACACATTTCGGAGATCATATAGTTTGTTCAGGATCCTGACAGAACATGCATAAGCTCCAGTTTATAACTCTAATGTCCATGGCATTACGAATACATCGCTTTCCTTGCCAAGCGTTAGCTCGAAAATGTGCTCCCTTTCGCGTTCTTTGTCCGCAAAGCAAGCAATGCGATTCTAATGCACACGTTGCCATTCGCTTAGCTTCAAAACTGCTTCAATACATGGTTTCTGAAAAATACCTTATAGAATAAAGTTTATATTTTAATAAATCCCGTCCTATTATCATTATATTATGCGCAAAACTTTAATATAATTTAGAACGGTAAAATACTCACTTCAATCAGCCTTACTTTCTAGGGTTATCAAACACAAAGCACTGGAAATTAAATTACAATAATTATTTTCATAGCTATTATTTGCCGACATTTTCGTTTGGTTTCGCTGTCATGAGAGACCTTGAAAACCCCGGAAAGTGACCAATTTTAGGAAAATCCATCGCAATATTTTTTACTTACTGTGCTTAGCATATTTCGCAGTGAACATTTTGGCGGCATTTTGTTTTACTGTATTTCATAGTTTAAGGACCAAAGCGAGCATGCCATCCACCATTGTGACGTCCACTAGCACATATTGTGTGTTTGCCTGTAACAAGATGATGCCATCTATTAAAACAATAGGTTTTGTTAGCTGGCTGACTAATCAGAATGTTAACACCGTTCGTACACAATGCTCCATCACTTGATATTTTTCTCTGTCACATTTTAAAGCGTTTTGCTAGACTAAGCTTGATTGGTCCATGGTGATATTGTGCTAAGAGGCGGGATTGGCACCATGTATACATGGAAGAGGTTGTCTTGATCTATGATTGAACCCGATCATTTCAAGATGAACTAACTTCCGTTAGTAGTAATTCTATTGTTTGGGCGTGGAAAAAGTAGCTTCAAGAGAATCGGAATGTGATTGGCTGTTGCACCGTTATACCCACCCAGCGAAGCGTCCTGTATAAAATATAATACAGCAAATAGAATGGTTAATTATCCATCAATCATATGACGTCTTATGACATCATATGTAAATACGTGACGTGTAGGATGATGTCATAATCATTACGTTTAAAATAACTCGATGTAGTTCGTCTTAAACGCTTAATAGTGTGACACGTTGAATTGTATGGCTTTGCAATTTAATAAACATGCTGTTGAATACGTGTTAGTTTACTTTGCAAATAGTTATCTTTTATTTTTATTATATATAACTGTGCAGTTATTTTGATGCAACTATATTGCCTGTAAATCTGTTATTTAAGAAAAGTGGTCACAATTCATCTTGAGTTAGTCTTTGATTAGAATCTTATGGGAAGCCCAATCATCTTGAAAATATCATATTATGTTATTATCACCAGTCCCATGACTTAGAAAAGAATTGGAAGAGTTTGGCTGTGTGCTAAAAGTCGACGGTGATATTGGTGATGGTCAGAGTGATGACGTCTGAGAAAATGACATGAACCAAAAGTTAGCGAATTCAAATGTGTGATAAAAGTATAATGTAGCACAATCAATATATACACATGTGCAAAAGTTAAGCACCAGCAAAAACAATAGAACGTAGAAACATGATGGTACAACTAGGCTGCCATACTTTTTGTCCCCGCGTTAGCTGACATAATTCCAAGTACGAAATGCACATGCATGCATGACTTCACGCCGCTTGATGTCCGTGCGTGGCGGGAAACAGCACACGTGTTCAGTTATGTAAAAGTCCAGTTTGAGGTGTAGAATATTACATACAGATTTAGGCGACAAGATTAGGAATTTTGTGTTCATGACCGTGGTTTATTTGTACAGAGAGAATTAGCTCTTGATTGTGAACCGTTATGGCAAGACGAAGGTTAAGTGATCGTGTGAAATGGCAAATCATAGGCATGCATACCACTGGTATGTCATGCAGAGAGATTGGCAGACAGCTGAACATTAACCATACTGTAATCAGTCGTTTGATTGCAAAACATGGGCAAACTAACGAGGTGAAGGACAGACCTAGATGTGGAAGACCGAAGAAGACTACAGCCCGTGATGATCGAGCCCTAGTACGCCTTGTTAGGAGATCTCCATTCACCAACAGCAGAGTGCTCAGCCAGCAATGGGAAACGCGCAATAGAGTGTCAATGTCTACCGTCAAAAGGAGACTGTATGCTGCTGGCATGAAAGCTAGGAGACCTGTCAGACGTCCTCTCCTCACTGCACACCACAAAGAGGAGCGTCTGAGGTGGTGCAACGAAAGAAGACACTGGAACATGAGATCCTGGAGACGGGTACACTGGTCCGATGAAAGTCGGTTCCTGCTTCATGCCACAGATGGTCGAACTCGTGTATGGAGGTCCAGACGCACGGCGTACGACCAACGTAACATCATGGAAGAAGTTCCATTTGGTGGAGGTTCCGTTATGATATGGGGGTGCATCTCATTTGATTGTAAGCTGGATCTGTTGACTGTACCTGGAACACTAAATGGACAAAGATATCAGGATTCCATACTGGATAGAGTTGTGGTCCCTCATTTTGTAAATCATGCACCTGGAACCCACCCTATAGTCATGGATGACAACGCCCGGCCACATCGTGCTAGAGCTGTGCATGAATACCTCCGCCAGAATGCCATCGAAACCCTACCATGGCCAGCAAGGAGCCCTGACATGAACCCTATTGAGCATATCTGAGACATTCTGGGAAACATGGTGAGAAGGAGGGATCCTCCTGTGCAGAACCTACAGGAATTAACAGACGCACTCCATCTTGAATGGCAACGAATACCACAATGGCGTATCAGTCGGTTGGTGACCAGCATGAGACGTCGTGTCCAGGCCGTCATCCAGGCACAAGGTGGATATACCCGGTATTAATAATGACAGTCTCAAACTCGTGCACAGATGTTAAACTTCGTTTTCAGACACCATTAATGACAATCTAGCCACGTGTGTCAACTGTAGGGCAATAGTTGTCAGTTGTGTCAACGTAACCATATGCCTCGTTTTCAAGTTCAAACAAAAACATACAGTGTTTCCCCACCATCATAATCAGCATTCCTCTAGTTGCATTATTACCTCTTGCACTAAGATGGATGGGCACATAAATGTTTATGCTATTGCTTTCTTCATAGCACATGAATATACCCTCGCATGTGCGTAAAAATAGGGTGGTGCTTAACTTTTGCACAGGTGTATATATGTCATTTAGCTGCGGCTCACATGTAGTATACGTCTGTTTGTTAGTTTATACATCCTTATGTCAGTATATTCAATTCTTGACAATCGTGGCAGTCTCCAAAACCACATCTATGGTTGATTGCCATTTACTTGTGCCTGCGGTTACAGATACACCAAGCAAATTTAATGATAGGATAAGTTTATCTTGTGGATTTCTACTATGTATGCAGTCAAGAGAAACTACACATATCATAATTTATTGGCTCTTTTAGCTGAATGGAGGAATCCAGTTTTAGCTATGCCCCTCCCACCTCTGAGTAAGCTCCACCAACACCTCGCTCGTGTTGGAATCCATCGATCTCTGAACTCACTGACAATCAATTTCTGTAAAACTATACAGACAAGCTTGCCGTTAAATATTTAGAAACTAATTTGACTGGGTACTGTTGATGCCTATATTTATTAAATTGTAAAGACAACAACGCATAGTCCGTCCTCAACTAAGCGTTCGTCACGTACTTGTCTACGTCACGCATGACGTCATGTGACGTCATTGATTATGATGCCATTCCACAGGTCAAGTAGTTAATTATGGCGTCATATGATGATGGATAAAGTGGAAAGGTCAATGCATCAGACCACCCTCATATTTTAGATAGATATATATGTCTTGATAATTCATCTCGAGGTAATTTTACTTGATACATTTTAACACAATACAACATTTAAACTTTCCCAAAATGTCAAATATATAATACTTTTAACACATTTCTTTGATGAGTAAATGGCAATCTCCCTATAGGCAATTGCTTAGGCCGTGTTCTCACTAGAGGGTTAATCTGGAATAACGCCATATTTCAGTATGGCGTTATTCCTGATTAAGTCTCTATAGTGAGAACACGGCCTTAGATGCGACCAGCAACTAGTATATGTTAGTGGCACTATGGCTGTATCTTGGTCTGTCCATAGAATTTCAGACATTTTGACAAAATGGCATATGTCAAGACTATAGCTTGTTAATTTGAAGATACTGTTACTGTAAAGATTGTTGCCAGATCAGGTTTATAAATCGTGAGCGAATGGACCTTTCTAGTTTTTGCTATGCCACGCCCAGCACTAGCTAATTTACAGAAAACTATATAGGTAAGCAGTTAAATTAGTTTCAAAATGGTCAACAGAATGTTTATTAAATGGTAAAGACATACAATTCGTAGAACGTGTCGGACTATTAAGTGCTAAAGACATACAATTTCGATTCATTCATGACGTCATGAGTATGACGTAATCTTATGCGTCACGTCGGTCATTATGACGCCATATAACGTCATATTATGGATGGATAAACTTGGAAAGGTCCATTGTAAGCGGTGTGGTTTCTCAGGTATGATATGTTTGTCAGGTGAGCTACGGGATTAAACAAATACTACACAAAGGCAGCTGGATAAAGATCATATAGTATTTTATTAATGTATCTATTGTTGGATGGCATAGAAATAAATATGATTATAATCATCAATGCAAATATATACAGATTTACATCGCCAAATTTTACATTAAGATATTCAATAATAATAATAACAATAATAATAATAATAATAATAATAATAATAATAATAATAATAATAATAATAATAATAATAATAATAATAATAATAATGTTTATTAACACAAAACATTTATAATATATATAATTTGTTATTCCATAAGCAATACTCTGTTGATTTTTGTTCAACAGCCTACGTGTCGTGTACATTTGAAAATAAGCTACAGCGAGTTCAGTGCTGAAAGCGTTAAGGAAATCAGCACTCTTGTTCAGTCTCCAGATAACTTCCCACAATTCATTGCACTTACTACAGATTAACGTTAACCGGAACATGTACCAGGTACAGAGTTCCGGCTAATGTTAACCTGTAGTGAGTGCAATGAATTGTGAGAAGTTGGCTTGAGACCAAATAGTGATCGAGAAAGCAGCTTTAACCATTTGAACACAAAGACTAAATACGCTATATCATACACAATGTAAAATAACATTATCTTCAAGATTTCTAAACTAATTCGACTAGAAGCTTTTGCTGTCTATGGCAGCGAAAGTTTTCTATTGAATTTGTTTCAAAATATACTCAAGAGCATACCTGTATGATTGCCTTGAAGTTGAAATACTGTGACCCTCAGAGGTCAAACCCATTTGCAGCAAATAAGTGAGGCCATTAGAATTTAAACCAAGGAATTAAGCTATTGATATTAAATTTAAATCAGACTTAACTGTGAACGATCCGTCCGCTGCTATTGGAAATTATGCGACAATGGTTGTATTATAACAAAACGTCTGAGTTTACAACTGTATCAGGGTAATTTTTTGATTGAATTCGATTTCTTTTCATATGATAGGATATGTTTATTATTGAAAGAATCTTGTAGCAATCGGTTGATGACTATGAACATTTCGCTACGTGAATGGATTACTTTATATCGAGATATTGAAATATTGAACGATTTCACACCATAAGACAGAGAATTCATTTATAGCTTATCTCCGCCCATCTATAGCTAATCTCCGCCCATTTACAGCTAAATTTGTCCAATTATAGCAAGTGCCCTCCAATTTCTATTTGAGCTACGCCAAGGATTTGCACGTGTTGGGATCGATTTACTTACTTTGAACCCTGAATTTCCAGCATCCTAATTCCAAGGTAGCTGTACAGGAAAGCCATTGAATATTCTGAAACTAATTTATTTGACGGAGGTGGTAGGTGGGTGGATAGGATGGGGCGGTGTGGGGTGGGGGGCGTGGTGTTTACTCGCTGGCTATGGTAGTAAAGGCTCCCCGTCAAATTAATTTCAAATATTCAACAGAGTGTCTGCTAAATTGAAAATTCATTAAAGATATACAATTCGTACACTTAAAGGACCTTTCAATGTTAATGACGGAGTTAGATATGTGATTATGTTTTACGACGTCGGCCTATATACGCGTAGTTGAGTATGACGTCATGGTATACCTGAGTGACGGAACGGATCCGTCCTTTGGTATGAAGACATGGTGTACACTGACGTTATCTACACGCTCACCAGAAGGTAACTCTCAAGAATGTTCCAATTCAGCTTTCCAGAGTATCCATTCATCATCTGACCTCGTATGACGTCATAATCAGCCCAGGGCATGTATGATGACGTCACAATCATTACGTCACAAAGGGTTCCATATAGACCGTCATAAAATCTAAAAAAGTCCGACACGTTGAATGAATTGTATATCTTTGTAATACTTTGCTATTTAATAAACACGCTGTTGAATATTTTGAAACTAATTTGACTGGGCAGCAGTCAAAGGCAGGAACAGCACCCAGTCAAATTAGTTTCAAAATATTCAACAGCTTACCTGTATAGTTTTCTTGAGATCGATAGTCAGGGAGTTCAGAGATCGATCGATCCGAACACGAGCGAGGTGTGGGCGGAGCTTAGCTAAAGATGGGCGGAGCATAGCTAAAAATGGAAAGGTCAATTGGAGTATCACGGAAATCAATCAAAGGTGATAGCATTCAAACGAATTTTGTCAAGCGTTTGCACAAAGATGATGAAATGCATTTATGTGGGAAAGCTTGTCGATAGTCGATAAATTTAGCCGTAGACGGTATAACCAATCAATCATGTTATTATTTTGGCGGATTAGCAAGACTAGCACAGGTTTTAATAAAGTGTAGTATCATGATATCATGGGATTAGGTAGCAACAGCTTTCAGTAAATTCAGAATCAACATATTCAAATTATTTCCAAACGGCTGCTTTGAAACTGAGATATTGGAATTTCAACATTCAACAATCTTATGTTTTTATGTATACATGTATATATAATATGTTTATATTTGCGCGCGTGCTTACGTGCGCGCGTGTGTGTGTGTGTACCTACGTGTGTGTGTGTGCGTGCATGAACGCGTGCGTGTGTGTGTGTGCGTGCGTGCGTGCGTGCGTGCGTGCGTGCGTGCGTGCGTGCGCGCGTGAGTGAGTGAGTGAGTGAGTGAGTGAGTGAGTGAGTGCGTGCGTGCGTGCCTGTGTATGTATATGCGCGTATCTTTAATTGAGGTATGCACTAGTGTTAAGCGTATTAAGAAAATAACGATTATTTAAAAAGCATGGCAAAATGTCTAGTTACATAGCAATCTTTTGAAGAAACAAAATACATTCAAAATAGCTATTTATTGTATTACATTATCTTCACATATCTCTTATATAGTTCATTCCATGTCTACGTGTTGCTAGATCTTGAATTATACACAATTTTGTAAATTAACTCTTGAAATATTCTGCAATTTATACAAATATTGCTGGTAAATCGGCATCATTAAATCTAAATTAGAACATAATCTTTATATTGTATCTTTTATTATTTACAATACGTATACACTATGTACAAATAACAGATATATTTGCGTTTAGTAGGCTAATTAGATTATGACATAAAATGTCTTGAACTTTTTAAAAGTTAACTACGCGCTCCATCATATTCTTAGATAACCCACGTGATGCTTATAATCAAAGAAGAATGAATCGCTTAATCACTTAAACCGCCTGCCTGCTGTTTAGCTCTGGATACGCTTACTATTTTGAAAACAATTTGACTGAAAGTCAAATTGTTTTCAAAATAGTAAGCAGGTTCAGAGGTATTGCCAGTTGAAATTATTGTCTGATCGTTTGCAGCCGTCAGACAGTTAAAGAGACGATAGCTCCATTCAAAGAATCAATTTTGGAACTATCCTGTAATGTGTTGTAAGATAGTTCGCCTGAAGTTTATTAGTGGAATCAATTTCTAGGTATGTCCGCCCAATTTGTGCCCGTTTTAGAATTGATTTATATACGCTGATAATTCCCAAAATCCCGAATCCGTGGCAATTATAAAGAAAAGCTAAAGAATATTTTGAAACTAATTTGACTTCGAGATGCTGATGCCTCTGACCGCGCCCGATCGTAGTCGAACTTGTTTCTGAATAATCAACATAATGTTTATTAACCCGTCGTGTGTCAACTTAACTTTTTAACTGTCAAGCTGTCAAACTGACCAAAACAACTCTGCAGTGGTCTTGAGGCATGTCTAATAGCAGGTAAAGAGAAGAGTATTTTTGAAAATTAACCAGTGAAATGACTGGATCGGTAACCGAGCCAGTCATTCCAGTGGTACATTTTCAAAAATACTCTTATATTAACCTGCAAATGGATACTGGGTAAGCAAGCCAAAGCTTGAATTTTCTTTAACATTACCCCTTTAATAGTCAAGCCGGTCAAAAATTTCAGAGGTAAATTTACAAAAAAAAATAGTCTTCTAATTTTAAAATTTCTTGAAAAGTGTTGACCATTAAAATGCTTAATTGATATAAGTAGTATTTTTAGCGCTTTGAGGCGCTGTTGACACAAAGGGGTTAAATAGTAAATTCGTCAAAGACTAGGCCTACAATGCTTACACTTTCAATAGACTTTCGAATTTCTTAACGCAGCTATGTCATTTGTCATTTTGATCGTGACGTCAGCTAACTAGTGACGTAATTGATTATTATGTACAATGGGTGAGCGATGGATCAGATCATTCCTTGACCTCGTAGATGTCATGTATCTCATGTATTTGTCCATGTTTTATAATGGAATGTTCAGATCTGTATATCAAGTATATGATGTCATAATCAAGTACGTCATATCTAGGCTGACGTCGCGATCAATATGCGCAATGAATGACGTATCTAGGTCCGTCTTGAACATTGAATAGTCCGTTAAGTGTACGATTTGTATGTTGTTTACTATTTAATAAACATTCTATTGAATATTTTGAAAGCAATTTGACTCGGAGCTGTTGCTGCCAACAACAACAACAACAACAACAACAACAACAACAACAACAACAACAACAACAACAATATATCTACTTTAAAATAAATTTAATAATTAGATCACGACCTCAAAATAATCGCCAAACGGAGTAGTATCATCTACACACAAAGGACCTTTCCAGTTTTAGCTATGCCGCGCCCCTCTCTATCTAATCTCCGCCCACACCATGCTCGTGTTGGGATCGATCGATCTCTGATCTTCCTCACTATCAATTTCCAGAAAACTATACAGGTGACCTGTTGAATATTTTGAAACCAATTTGACTGCGTGCTGTTGCTGCCTATGGTAGTAACAGCGCCCAGTCAAATTAGTTTCAAACTATTCAACAGCATGTTTATTAAATAGTAGAGACATACAATTCGTACAACGTGTCAGACTAGAGTTAAAGACGGGCCAAATAGAATCATTTATGACGTAGTGATTATGACGTCAGCATACAAGTCACTTAGTTGGTTATGACGTCATATTACGTCATATGATCGATGGATAGAGTTGCAAAGGTCCATTATATCTGTCTACCAAATGAGCCAATAGAAGGACATGTCAAAAATTAATATTTTTTGCTTAGATCTACCTTGAAGTTATTCAAAAGCGTAGTAACGAAAACAAACAGCCACTAAGAAATCGAATAAATAACGGAAGGCCGTCTATTATTTAAAGTTAACTTGATACAAGTTAATATACCAATCCAGTAAAGGGTATGACTTGTAAACATGAATAGCATGTAAGACATAGATTCGAGAATAATTTGAATATATATTTCCATTTTATATGCTCGACTTTCTATAAGAAATTATATTCAAGGAAGCAAATGTAAGGAATAAGCCATGAGAACGCGGGTTACTGGACCAGCCATTTGTCAAATACCGGCCCAGTGGCATGCGTTATCAGGGACCGTCAATGTAATCAAGCAGTCCGTTAACCCTCTAAAACTCATATCAGCCAGAAACTCCTTCTGCGGTGGTCTTGAGTAATGTCTATTTGCAGACAAAGAGAAGGCTATTTTTGACAATTTACCACTGGAATGACTGGCTCGATAAATTTTTAAAAACAGTGTTCTCTTGGTCTGCAAATGGACATTTTCTATTAGAAAATTGAGCTTTTCTTGAACAAAGTTAAGTGATAGATGGATAATGAAAGAGAGAGAGAGAGGGAGAGAGAGAGAGAAAGAGAGAGAGAGAGAGAGAGAGGACGATATGAATCGAGAGCGATTGCGCGTAACAGAGAGGAAGCCAGAGGGAGGGGTATGGGAGAGAATTGAGAAAGAAAGACGATGGGAGGTGGAGATGGGATGAGAAAGCATTATGAACTGAATAAGTCAGAGGTCGACTTTGATCTCTACAGACAATATTTTAAAAAGAATTCTAAGGGTCTGGGGCAACGCGCGCCACCGAATATGAGAGTATCAAGAAATCAGAGCATTATGCATGTCTGGCGTGTGAAGTTCCCCTGAATGATATGCGCTCTGCGCACTATGTATATCTGGCGTGTGAGGTTCCCCTGAATAATATGGGCCCAGAGCGCTATGTATATCTGCTGTGTGAAGTTCCCCTGAATAACATGGGCCCAGAGCCCTATGTATATCAGGCGCGTGAGGTTCCCCTGAATAATATTGGCCCAGAGCACTATGTATGTCTGGCGTGTGAAGTTCCCCTGAATAATATGGGCCGAGAGCACTATGTATGTCTGGCGTGTGAAGTTCCCCTGAATAATATTGGCCCAGAGCACTGTGTATGTCTGGCGTGTGAAGTTCCCCTGAATAATATGGGCCCAGAGCACTGTGTATGTCTGGCGTGTGAAGTTCCCCTGAATAATATGGGCCCAGAGCACTATGTATGTCTGGCGTGTGAAGTTCCCGTGAATAATATGAGCCCAGAGCACTGTGTATGTCAGGCTTGCGAAGTTCCTGTGAATGATATGGGTGTATATTCCATAGGTAATTATTTGAGGTAAATAAAAGTCGTGGTACATTACCTGTGTTGGTCTAGTAACGATGATATTATGTTGCAAAGATGATGCTTTTTACAGATTAACCTTATTTATTTTATGACAAGTTTTCGCGCATAAATTGCGCTCCATCACGTCCTCATAAAGGACGCACATGTGAGAAATCCTGCTATAAATAAAAAAGCATATGCCCAGGTGATGCCACATTTGAATACTCATGCTCGTATTATTCATAGTGTTCGTAGTGTGACAGAAAAATACTTTTATTAACGTTGGTCTGTTTTTTAATGGTCATATTACTATTTATGCCAAAGTTTGTATGTCCTTACAATTGTGTCCACGATACGGGTAGTAGTATCAGCACAGGTACTGCTGCAACCACTATCGGGGTGTATTGTCCAGTATTGTCTGTCGACTAGTATCGTTGCTCTTTCAACAAAATACCCTCAATGATACTATTGTCCAGGGCTCGAAAATTAGAAAAAAATGTGTGCCATTTAAATTAGGACTACTGTCCTTCCAGGTTACCCCCTTTCTGTAAATTTCTGATAATATGTTGTTGTAAACTATACAGACTAGAGAATCCTGGTAAATACCAACTCAAGCATTATAGTAAACCTTTATCCTTTATATCAGCCAAAACCCAGCTACTGTAGTGGTCTTGAGAAATGTCCATTTGCAGACCAAGAGAAGACAATTTTTAAAAACTTACCACGAGAATGATTGGCTCGATAGCCGAGCCAGTCATTAACAGTCGTAAATTTTCAAAAACAGTCTTCTCTTGGTCTGCAAATGTACATTTTCTATGAGAAAATTGAAATTTTCTTGAACAAATTTGAGGATGAAATGGTTAAGACTAAGCAAAATAAATACCCACCATGAATACATATACAGGTCCTGAAAAGAACAAATTATCTAGCTTGTCCCCCAGGGCAACCAATGTGTTAAGATTTGCTTGCCCTACAGTAAAAAGATGTTGCCCAGGACCGCAGGAACGTATAATTTTCGTGGCTTGGTGTCTAGGATTGTTAGACTAGTATCGTTAATTTTTCAAAATAGATCCCTTAGCGATACTAGTGCATGTCTGGTATTGCCAAATAAGTATAGTTAGGAAAATACTAGTATTACCTAGCTTGTGTGTAGGGTTGTGAACTTGTTAGCTTGTTAACCTGTCATTTATTCTTACGCTTTAACCCTTCGTTTCTTCTTAAGTATTGCTCAAGTTGCAGAAAATATTTTTGACTTGTTTTATTGAAGGAAGAAAAATATGCGATACAACTTAACAAGTACGCTCGCACGCACGCTGGCTTCTAAGAAGCATTGTGAAGAACCGTGTCAAATAATATGAATAAGAAGCACTAGGAAGCAAGGCGTTGAAAACAATATAAAACATTTTCCTTTCAAGTAGTAATAGTGGCCGATTTTAGAAACCAGTATCGTTAGCAGTATCGATAGAGTTGACGATAATAGTAACTAGTATCACTCAAACAGTCGATACTGGTAACGAGTATCGTTTATGCTACGTATAGTGAATCTATTAATAACAGTAGTAGTAGTAGTAGTAGTAGTAGTAGTAGTAGTAGTAGTAGTAGTAGTAGTAGTAGTAGTAGTAGTAGTAGTAGTAGTAGTAGTAGTAGTGATAGATTCTCTGTATATCCATCCATCTATCCATCCATCCATCCACGTGCACGTTTATTTACATATGCTTCTACTTTTCTTTTTACGTATATTCTGCGCGTGCTCGTGTAATGACCCCTAGAGGGTTATAAAAGCAAAGTATTATTATATTGTTCAGGATATCAACATATCCATATACTAAGGTTACGAGCATTGTTCAACACATTTAAGAAACTGAAACCTTTTGTTTGTATTTTAGATAGCGATGCTGGTTACCAAACGGCTACAATATTCGTTACCAGTATAGTATTAGTATCCGTTAAATTAACAATACTGGTTGCTAGTATCGAGAAAAATTAGAAAATCCAACATTTACGATTCTGGTAGGAGTACTGTTAAGCCCGCTTTACTGGTTTTATTTGTATATTTGTGACACCGATACTAGTAAAATTTCAACAAGGAGCAGTGTCAGTTCTCCTACCAGTATCGTAGACACGATTGTATAGGAAATCCCAATGTTTTACTGTCTTCATGAAACTATAAACCCTTAGTGACAGAGCTGGTTATGACATCGATCTTGACTAATGTATATTTGCTGGCTAATAGAAGACTATCTTTAAAAATGAGGGCTACGATACCAGAGCTCGTAATTTCAGGGCATTAAGAAAATATCCTCCTCTCGGCCTGTAGATAGATATACAGTATTAACATAGTAATTTTATTGACAAATCTTGGTTATTAGCCCTTTACTACTCATATCAGACAAAAACGGGTTCTGCAGAAGCCGTTTTTGTCTGATATGAGTGTTAAAGGATTAATATTATCTGAGTACACCCAATATGAACAATACATATTTGGAAAAGAACTTAATTAGGAATGGCACCTTTCTGTTGCAGAGAAATTAGAAAAGTGTTACTCAAAGTCGTTGCTGTTAAAAGCTGTAGCTACTTACAACAACGGGTTTATAATGGACGTCAGTTTTCTTCATCTTTTCATCAGTTCTATTTTTTTAAATCTGTCAGTCGCCTGCAACAGTAGAAGATTAAATTCTTTACTAAATCCACATCTTATCCTGGGTATGTGCTCAACTATCCGTAGTAAGATCCCAGGTGTGGAGACATGTGACCACCGGGGTGATGATGGTGGTGAGACATGATATGATTCGGGTACAGATTAGCGTTAGGTGTGGACCAGTATGTAGCCGGTGAGCCAAACAGACCAGAGGTAGAGGTTGCTATGGATGAATGTGCGTTCATAAAACCCAGCTTCGAGCCCTGGTACCCGTGCATAAACAGGTGATCCTGTTGGTATTTATACGCTGCCGGGTCTGCTGCCGCGGGTTGCATTGCCTGGGCCAACCCGCCAAAGTCGAACTTGTACGCGTATCGTTTACCGTGGACCTTGTTCATTATATTCTTGTCGTAGTAGTAACGTAATGCGCGCGATAGCTTGTCGTAGTTCATGTTAGGTTTGCTCTTACGTTCTCCCCATCGTCTCGCGACTTCATCCGGATCCACCAGTTTAAACTCGCCATTCGTACCCTCCCACGTGATACAGTTCGCATTGCGACTGTCCGAGAGGAGCTCTAATAGAAATTGCCACAGCTGAATCTGACCACTTCCTGCAAATGGAACGATTACAAATATTACGTTGTTGTCGTCGGCGGCGGCGTCGTTGTGGGAATCATGGTCGTCGTCGTCGTCGTCGTCGTCGTCGTCGTCGTCGTCGTCGTCGTCGTCGTCGTCGTCGTCGTCGTCGTTGTTGTCGATTATTGTTGGTGTAAGTCATAGAGCTCTTGTATTTATTTTTGCTCCTGCTGTCATCGATATCGTACACAATATCTCATCAGAGAAATTAAGCTTTGAATTACATACTCCAAGATCAACGTACTCTTCTGAAGCCTCAGTTCTCTTCTATGTATTGATCGCGCAACATTTATTTGATTTATTCTTGTCATTGAGAACAGGACCACCAAACGGAGATTGCTCAAATATATCCACCACACACACACACCCCACCACCCCCATTCCAAGCACAACAGCACACTTTCCTTACTAGAGTGGCCACGACCTTTGCATTTTTCTGTATCTAAGTCAAAATGGTTCCTTGGACAATCCCGTCCGACCTCCCCACATCTAGGTTTGATGAAAGTCTGGGAGAATTTGCGTTATCATATGGAAGCGCAACGTCAAAATGTTTAACTTACAAATCCCTTTAGTAGAACCTGGGTTGTCATGTAAAAGTGCACAGAAATCTTTAATTAGGTTAGCATGACGTTAACCTTTGGCCTCTTTGTCCCAACATCAATATGCTTCTTCCACCAGACACGTGTATCCTCCTATCCCTCTTAGGTAGAACGTGGGTTATCATCTGGAAACCTAGCAAAAGTGTATTAATTCGCTAACCACACCCTTAACATTTGACTGGTTCATCCCAATTTCAAGGTGATTTTTCGAGGCTTTTGTACTCCTGCATAGGATCGGCATGAGGTCCCTTCATTTGAACTTAATGTATCGTCCGAAAAATAAACACACTTGTGCTAAATAAGATATCATGGTCTTGACACTTGACATGGTGGCGTTAAACTCAATACGACAGATCAGGCTGCGAGAGCGTCGTCTCACCAAAGGTTCATGAAGATATATTCAGCATAGCTTAAGCTAACTGCACGTACATAATCATGCACGCGCGCGTGAGCACATACCAAGGTACGCACACACACAAGAAAACAAATGCTTTCTGACCCAATATTTTATTGGTAATGGTAAGTACCCACGGCCATTGTGAGAAATCAAAATAACTGCTCACTGGTGTAAATGAAAGTTGTCGTTGAAATTCGATGATACAAAGATAATGACGTAACTGCAACAAAAACATATCTAGCTTATACGCGTCCAGTTGATCCATAGTAGTAAATGATGCGTTGGTTGACCGATATTAAACTGATTTGCTACCACTCTATGTGTAGCGTTTTATGCTTTGGCTGTATTGCAGAAAACGGTCAATAATTGCTGAAATCCAATCTATTTTGCGAACATGTATGCATCGCTGTCAGAAGAGGCGCTCTTCCCGTTAGGAAACTGTCATTTGCGAACTCCGTCTAATGCTTAATTGTTCACTTTTCTGGCTTAGCGATTAATCAGCAAGCTGATGACATGATCCTCGTCATACTGAATTCCATGAAGCCGTGTCTTAATGAAACTAAATATAAAATATGCTGGTAATTTGAAAGTAGTTTCAGTGAATATTTGAAACTCTTTAACTCTGTAAGGTGTTGATACTTATTGCGGCCACTGCTTAAAGGAAATCCTACCTTATCTTATCCATAACCATTCATATGATAGAATTTGCCACCAATAATCCATCCCTGGCATTTCAGCTTTTTATCATGCCGACAACGAAATATATTCAGACTTTAGTACCTAAATGTTAATACATTTTCACAGCCTATGATGGCTGTCATGATTTACTTTTCAACCAATCAGAAAAACAGTTATCGAGGCGCCAGATATAGCTTGGAAATATGGTATAAAAGCAATCATATAGGTACGCTGTTGAATATTTTGAGACTAATTTGGCTGGAAATTAGGCAGCAACAACCTCCAGTCAAATTAGTTTCAAAGGATTCAACCGGATGAGTATTACATAATAAAGAATGTAATGCAGTGGCACTTACATGACATTCGCTTGAAGAGAGAAAAGGTGGCAATCACTGTTCAACATTTATCCTTTATTACAAAGTAGAAAATTGTGATACATATAAGGTAATGTGAAAGGATATGAATCTATAAACCATAATCTATCGATACAATACAGCATTTAAGATGAGATTCGCATCCCTTTAATTACAGCGGCATATCACGAACCTGGGTCACCTTTTTTCTTAATCTCCCTATTTTCAAACTACTAAACATGATTTGAAATGCTATGTATCAAATTGATGTGTTCCCTTGTTATCATTGCAAACAAATCATTCGGTTGAAATTAGATGGGCAAAAATTAAAAATTTTAAATATTCGTAAAACGCACCTGAGCTCGAGAGTCGACTGGACATAGGCCCAAACAATTGGTATGGATCTGTAATAATAATAATAATAATAATAATAATAATAATAATAATAATAATAATAATAATAATAATATTAATAATAATAATAATAATAATAATAATAATAATATTAATAATAATAATAATAATAATAAAAATAATAATAATAATAATATTAATAATAATAATAATAATAAGCATCCACATATCCACTCCTACACCAGCACCCATGATATATATGTTAGAGATATTTAGGCTGTCTATTATCTTTGATTGGTATCGGAAATATGAGGTCTTGACCAGGCTCATTGAAGCTGTAACATATGCACCTCACATCACAATCACCCCTACTTCATCACATGTTTGAAGTATCATACAATCGACCCTATAATATTATCATAGTTAATACATGTCTTCATCTTGGCGTTGACTCTCATATCGTAATCTGGGTCTCGTTTATTGACGATACCGTGATAGTTTAGAGTCCATTGGCATATCAATGTCTTAAAGGATAACTAATCCCATCTCTTGATAGACATTCAGGTGATCTAACACGCCGGTCATAAACTTTCCAGGTAATTTTAAGCTTTTTATCACGCTGCTAAGGAAAGATATTCAGGATTTAGTAGTTAAATGTTGGTACATTTCTACGCCCTATGATGGCTGTCATGATTTACTTTTCAACCAATCAGAAAAAACCTAGTGTGTCCGCCTCGGTGTATATGCTGTCATAGAGGCGCCAGCTATAGTTTGGCAATGTGGTATAAAAGCAATCCTACGGGTAAGCTGTTGAATATTTTTAAACCAATTTGATTGGAAGTTGTTACTGCCATAGGCAGCAACATCTTCCAGTCAAATTAGTTTCAAACTATTCAATGGGATGCGCATTACATAATAAGGAATGTGATGCATTGGAGCTTACGTGGCATCACACGCAATAGCTTGAGGTGACAAAATGGTGTCGATCACTGTTCAACATTTACTCGATATTACAAAACAGATAATTGCGATACAGATCAGGGAATGTGACAGGATATGAATGATATGGAATCTATAAATCATATTCTATAGGTGCAATACAACACTTGAGATGAGATTTAATTTTAATTTTAACTTTAATTTTTCTCGTTAGATGGCTTTTAAGACGGGTGTTAAAAAATTGTCGCCATGGACATGTTTGGGTGTAAATCGCATACAGTATAAGTCTGTAATGGTGAGTGACTAGAAAACAGAGAGGTACCATCACTAGACAGCATTTGAATATAGGCATGGAGAAGGCGGTATGGTAGAAAGCGTCTATGACTAAACATACAGAGTTAACGATCGTACTATGGTTTCCCATTAAAAGGAATAAAATTAAATGAATGTCATTAAAAACAAATGACTGACGGCACTTTATATGTAAGCAAATGTAGGAAGGAGGCTGCTTTAGAATGGACTTTTCCATTTTTAGCTATGCCCCGCCCATCTCTAGCTAAGCTCCATCCACGCGTCGCTCGTGTTCGGATTGATCTCTGAACTCTCTGACTATCAATTTCCAAGCTATTGAATATTTGGGAGCTAATTTGACGGGGTGAAGTTGCTATGACAGCAACAGCTTTCAGTCAAATTAGTTTCAAAATATTCAACAGCATGTGTATTAAATAGTAGAGACATACAATTCGTGCAACGTGTCGGACTATTAAGAGTTGTAGACTGGTCAAATAGAATCATTTATTACGCAATGATTATGACGTCAGTATACATGTCACTTACTTGGTCATATGATTGATGGATATACTTGGAAAGATCCATTAGTTAAACTGGTTCAGGAAATGCACAGATTACTTGAGTGCTTACTCCTCATTCACACGATTTAAAAACCATGACTCCTATAACCTCGTAAAAAGGGAGCTAAACAAAGTGACTCTACGTGGTCATGTAAACTACAGTCACCATGTAACCATGACAATTGGTGGATGGCTAAAAGCAATTTTCTGAAAAGCAATCGCAAATGACATCTGAGCAAGGAGTGAATAGAATATAAACGGGTACAAACGAACTATCGTTGAGGCATTGTCAACTATCGTAAGCGACAACCTTACGGACCACAGGAATAGAGGGATCCATACGTGTTTGAATGCAGGAACGCAGCTGTACAAATCTAATGCTGCTAATTGTCTGAAGCGGCCACCACCTTATGGGCCATAAGAATAAATGGATCTATTTATACTTATGCACCACCCATTTCTAGCCTAGCTCCGTCCATGTTTTGCGTGTGTTGGGATCAATTTATACACTTTGAATGTGGAATTCCCAGAGTCTCAGTTTCAGAGTAACTATACATGCATCTAAACTGTTTGATATTTTGAGGCTAATTCGCCTGGGGGCAGTGACTGTCTACGGCAGCAACGGCCCTCGGTCAGGTGAGTTTCAAACTACTCAACATAACGTTTATTAACTTGTAGATCGATCAAAGACATACAATTCGTACACTTCATAACGGAATTGCTACCTTAAACCTTTTAATGACTATGACGTCAGGGACGTAATTGTATATACCGCCATCTACCTAAGCTCCACATAAGTCCTGCGCAAGTTGGGATGAATTTATATATCCTGAACCCTGAACTTCCATAATCTCAATTTCAGAGTAACTGTACAGTTAAGATGTTGGCTTTTTTAAAGCTAATTTGCCTGGGGACAGTGACTGCCTATCGCAGCAACGGATCCCGGTCAGGTTAGGTTCAAACATTTCAACAGAATGGTTTTTAAATTTTTAATCGATCAAACACATACAATTGGTACTATTCATGGCGGACTATTCAATTGTTCCCGACTGTGTTAAACCTATTAATGATTATGACATTAGCCCTCTAATAAAGTAATTTAATATGACGTCAAATACTTGAGTGATAGATCGGATCCCTCCATTAGCAACTGTGCGTATTTTGAAGACAGGTGGTATTCTGACCACCTGTCCTGGAGGAGCGTCATCCTCTTGTTACAAGAGCTAGGTGGCTCGTCGCACAGGCCTGACTGTATATATTATGTAATTTATTGTACGAATTATGTTTTTGTTTTTGTTTATAAATTCTAGTTAAACTGTTATACTATGCCAACTTTCTATGCTACATTGTAGATCTCTGTATGGTCAAAACGTGTAATTTCGTTCCGTACTAATAAATTTCATTTCATTTCACTATCCGGAACGTTACACTGCAATCTACGATAGATTTCGCATTGTGTGGTATGTTGACAAGTCTCTGAGTATTTTAAGATACACTTGACAAAACCCTGATGCCAACATTTGCAATCAAATGCAGGGGTGGTAAACCTCATTCAAAATCTTCACATGCTCGGGCTCGAATTATCTCCCAGATTGTCCAACATCGTGTATAAATCAAATGCAGGTGTTATTCTGTATGCTACTCGATGATGACGGACAGCAGTAACAAAGAAGTAGGATCGAGCATGTGTTTGCCAGCTAACATCAATGTCCATCAAAGGACGCTGCAGGAGTGTCACGGATGGCATCGAGTTGCCGATATTTACTGAAGATGTTCATGTGAAAAACAGTGTGGCCATCATCTGCCAACAAACTGATTCTCCATAGCTTATCAGATGGGAAATCCAAGGCAACATTGGTTGTTAACACCAATAATATTATTCATTACTTCACGCTTCTGCTGATTCCAAGCAAAATGAAATAGTAATAAACTGCAGATATATGATTATAGTGGTCAAGCAGCATATACCAACTTATATTTCACCATGAATATAATAATAGATGACGCTGATCCCCGCATGTTGGTGCGTCAAACATTGTTATAGCAAGATTGATTTTGTCACAAAAACGCAAGCACTATGGCAATCTTGCTTTCCCATGTCATTCGCATCGAGTCTATGGGAGTCAAGGAACTATGAACACAGACTGGCAAATCTGATTCAACAAGTCGTATTCAAATCCGTGGTGTTGCTAAGAAAGTGTGCCATGGCATAATGTGTGTCACCCGTGCCTCACATGCCGTACGTGGTAAGCAATTTTAGTCTCAAATGGTAAGCTATTAATTGTAGCCCTGTTGGGTTCTATAAGGGCTTCGTGAATATCTCTTAGGCCGCGTTCTCACTAGAGACTTAATCTGGAATAACGCCATACTCTCTAGCGAGAGCACGGCCTTAGAATGTGTGTAATTACGACAGTATGATGTGAGCAGCGGAATACGTGGTATATTTGCTGAGGAAAGATCTCTCAAACAGTACATTACAGAAGCTCACGTTATGACTAGACGACGGAAACGATGTGGCACGCGTCGCTCTGTCGCCAAAAGGCTAGACATCAGACGGTGTCAATTGTGCAGCATCAGCACGTTTATTAGAACGCTTCAAATTTCACAATGCACGTTTTGATGGAACGATGCTAGGAATGTCCACAAAATATAGGAAACGGAAATTACTTTCGAAATATTACGCATATTTACGCCAAGCCAACGCAAGCTTTGGTGGTCAGGCGATTCAACCGTGGCGTAGGATGCTCGCAACAGAAACCCTAATTGAGAAGGTGCGAAAAACTGATTGCAGGCGAAAAAAAGTGTCCACTTCTATCAGGTGAAGAATACGGTTATCAATCCCCATCATTATATAGGTTGTATAATTTTTCTAAAAGACTTTGGTTGGGAGTTAGCTCCATTATGGCAACGTGCATTTTCTCTAGTGCCTGACATTGCACTGCAAGGCATACATCCATCCATTCATCGCATGCCTATATAATTTTCATCAAGTATATATTTTTCTTTTTTTTGACTAGGTTTTAAAGCTTTTCTCCCTTTGACGTTTGCGTTTCAGCAAGTTGTTTCTACCCAACCACAACTAAATAACCATGATTGGAAGTGTAACCGTACTTGGCATGAATTCGTGGAATTAATATAGTTAAATTATATTTTAATTGCATTAGGAAGCAACGTCTTCCAGTCAAATTAAATCCAAAATATTCAACAAAATAAATTTTATATTGTAAATAATTTATTTTTTCATGGATTGTTTGCAAAAAGGTTCGAAAATAATTTTCTCCGTACATTGACTTGCTGACAAACGGATGTCCACCTCGATTTAGTGCTATGTGTTTGAATACATGCGCGCGCGTATGCTTCTACTTTCCAGAGACGTATTCTCCTAGCGTATTAAGCGCATACTAATAGACTTTTCCAGTTTAGCTATGCCCCGCCCATCTCAATCTAAGCTCCACCCACACCACGCTCATATTGGAATCGATCGATCTATGACCATCAATTTCCAGAAAAATATACAGGTAAGCTGTTGAATATTTTGAAACTAATTTGACATTAGTTTCAAAATATTCAACAGCGTGTTTCTTAAATAGCAAAAACATGCAATTCGTACACCATTTCGGACTATTAAGCGTTGAAGATGGGCTTAATCGAATCATTCATGACGTCATGATTATGACGTCAGCATGACGGCATGATTATGGCGTCAGCATACACGTCGCGTAGTTCATTATGACGTCATACGATTGAATGAGGAAATGGATTCATGAATTGTAAACAAATCAGCATAATCCCTAATAGGGTCTATATGGTTGCTCACCCACAGGCTGTAGGCAATTACCAGTCTACGTGATTGATGCCTACATGATCCATTGTACGCAGTTGGCATCAACTGATCATTGGCATCCAGACTCTTCTAAACCTCTAGATAACGTCAGACAAATAGTTCTCCAGGTTTAGTTTCTACATTATAATCCCGAATATAGTTGATAAATGCCTGAGACGGAAACAGATCGTCGTTCAACGTAGGATCACGTGCACAAAGTAGAGCTATTAGCTGACATTATAGTGCCATAAGTTTGTGGTTCTTTAAGGCAGGTGGTCGAAATACCACTTATCTTCTTAGACACCCACCATCCCAGGGATCCGCAAATGGCACTTCTAATGACTAGTAGGAATTGACCTTTCCACTTCACGCTATGCCCCACCCATCTCTAGCTAAGCTCCACCCACACCTCGCCAGTGTTTGGATCGATTGATCTCTGAACTATCAATTTCCAGAAAACTATACATATATGCTGTTGAATATTTTGAAATTAATTTGACTGGGTGCTGTGTTGGCTGCATCAGTCAAATTAGTTTACAACATAGTCAACAGAATGTTTATTAAATAGCAAAGACATACAATTCGTACAACGTGTCGGACTATTAAGCGTTAAAGACGGGCGATATCGAATCATTCATGACGTCATGATTATGATGTCAACATACACGTCACTTAGTTAATTATGACGTCATATAACCTCAGATGATCGATGGATAAACTTGGAAAGATCCATTGACAAGATTTTATATTGGGTCATTATAAGCACTACATATCTTCTGTTTGTCATTCTATCCAGTCCAATTATTAGGCGACACTAAGCTTTGGTAGGCATAGCATACTCAATGTGCCAGTGTATAGATGTGATGTAAAAAGCTAATGTCCGAACCACAATAGAGGAATCCAGTTTTAGCAAATCCTCCGCCAATTCCTATATACGCTCTGCCAACGCTGTGACCGTGTTAGGGTCGATCGAACACTGAACCCCCTGAATATCAATTTCCAGAAAACTATACTGGTAAGCTGTTGAATATTTTGAGACTAATTTGACTGGACGCTGTTGCTGCCATAGGCATACAATTATATAATTAGACACACAATTCATTGTTGATGAACGATTAAGCGTTTATGATGGTCTTAGATACGTCATTCATGATGCAATTGATTATGACGTCAACCTACATGCGCGTAATTCATCATAACATTCCTCTAATGACGTGGATATTAGAGCGACGATTTGTCAGTGGCGTATGATCAATCCAATGTAAGTTTTAAACCCAAAGTACCGGTGTTCGTGATGATAGATTTTGATCTTGGAGTTGGTGATTGTGTTGGCGTAGGTGTTGATGCCTGAGCCGGTGTCAAGGCGTATTACCATTCCGTGTTCAAGCGGGTGTTCTAAATGTTATCTGATTTCATTGGATTTTGTATGCGCTAACGGTGGCAATACTGGTGAACATCGTCTGCCTCTATTGGTCACTAACATTTTGCCGTTGGTCATGTGGCATTGTTAGTGACCACATAATGAACTGGTCAGCATAATAAGTATGGCATGCGTGGTATTTAAGCTATCATTTACCATATATTGTAGACGACGCGAGATTATACGCTATCTCGGTGGTCTTCGAATCTTACCGCTGCATTATTCAATAGCCGGCCATGGTTTGATCAAAGAAACCCCGATTCCCTTTCTCTCATGCTTGAGTTCCGAGTTCGCCAGGGGCCAGTATCCGCGTCGTTGGCGACAATGATACTCAAAATGATTGTCCCTAATAATCGTCGCCAATACACTCCGGTCCTCGGGCAATGTTTGCGCTGTACTCGGAAGCAGTCCCTTCTGATGTATCGAACATCTCTACCCGGTGACTAAGATGAAAACGCTGTTAGATCAGGATTGCCGATGATCATTCGAGGTGCTAACTTGAAGAGGAGGCGTCAAAATTACATGTTTGCATGTCCCGTTTACCGTAGCCCGCCATCGCCTCGCGTAATAATATTGCCGATATTTAACAGAGCCTGGTGCTGAAGAGGCGCCTATAGGGCCTTTCCGTGGCTCTTCTATAGCTATTGCACTCTTCATATTGTCATTTACTCAAAGACAGGGCTAATCGCGCTCTCTTGTACGCATCGCGTAATGGGATTTTGCCCGAATACCGTAATCATAACACTCGATGCGAATTACCGGCGAATAAAAGGTCAAATGGATTTTGTAATCCAGTTTTGGCCGGCACTCTTGTCACGAGTCAGTGATCCGTACATCGCGTCGCTAACAGAGAAGACGTAATTAAAGATGAAGATGATGATGACGACAGAGGCAAGTGTGCCCTATATCACCCACTCCCAGCCAACAGCACATCCAATATCTCATGGACAACAATATTCCCTCCTGTATAGATTCGTGAAATACGTAATCAGATTAATCCTGAGTTTCCAGCTAACTTGTCTAATGTGAGTTATATATGTATCATGCTAGGTGGTTTCAAATACATTTACTGAAAGTTGTTACAATCTAATGTGGGTCAAATTATTAAAGAAATGGTTAATAGCTGTACCCAAGGAATCTTGTTATTATCGCAGAATTTTAGATAAAAGGAGAGAGACAGAGCAAATCTCCTCGTGTTGGTCTTTCGGTTATAAACGCAGATTTCTTTACTTTAGTCAACTTCACTTTTCCGTTGTCAACACGTGAAAAGCGTAATCATTTGTCCACTGAAATCGACCTAGTATTCGTTTCGTGCTCATCTCCGTCATAATTCCAGGAACGACCACTCCGTCACGCTCACCGACATCAAACGGAGAGGCGAACTTCCTTCGTTCACCGATTCTATTAGCCAGTCGCTTCCGCAATAAGAGAGTGAATCTTCGAATGGTTCTCCTGTCATTTCCTGTCATTCTAGACGGCTAATTTAGATGTATTGGAGACGAAACGGGGCTGATTGAAAGCCAATATCAGGGAATTGTATAGAGATTACCGGTTTCGTCCAATGACCATTTGTGAAACATTCGTGGGAAGAATCAGAAATTTCCAGTTTGCCCAATTCAACGCTTTTAAATCTACAAACCAAATAACATCTATTATGATGTTAGTAATATCCTGTATAATATTTGTTAAAGAAATGGATCCGGTCGGTCACCCACGTGTCTGACATCATAATGAACATATATCACGTGTTACCTGGCGTCACAAACAAAATGGCGTACCTCCGTCATGAAAGTGGACAGATTCTGTTACGAAAGTGTCTGAATTTTAAACATGCCATTTCTGAATTTACAATTTCATAGACATTTTTGTTGAATCTTTTGAAACTATTTTGACAGTGAGCGGTTGCCACCAGAGGCTGCAACATCTCACAGTCAGATTAGTTTCAAAATATTGAACAGATCACCTGTATGTAGTGACCTTACGATTGAGCTTCTAGGACTGTAGAATCCGCATAGTGTTACGATAGATTCAAACACGTGTCTAAATTTGGCGGAGATTGGATATAGAAATGGGCGGGCAGAACTAGAAGTTGTTTTCTCATTGCTGTCTACTGTCTACCTGTATAGCTGCTTTGAACTCTGGATATTAGGGTCATGTTCTCACTACAGACTTAATCAGGAATAACGATATACTGAAGTATGGCGTTATTCCTGATTAACTCTCTAGTGAGAACACGGTCTAAGACTCCGGTTGCAATACGTAAAGCGGGCACCAACCACATATATTTATGATCACGTAAGTCTCTTCTCCGATTTGAAATGATTACAATCTGACATGGGATAGTCGAAATTAAGAAGCCAGAAGAATATGCATAGTCAGCGCATGTGGTTCTTCTCAATCGTACATAATACTGTTTAAGCGTGACGTCGCTGAATGATTTCCGTACAGGATACAAAACAAATTTAGTATCTAATTACGTCATAACGGGTTTATTCTTAAGCAAATAATTTCAATTTGAGACAACGTTGAAATTGGGAAAACGTGAACTTATTTTCCAATTTCATTAAAAAGGAAAAGTTGTGTAAATTTCGAGACATATGTTTTACTTTGATTTAACAACCGTATCTTCCAACTGTCACCATCAATTACACTTAGGCGACCGTAAAGAGTCATTTATCAGACAAAGTCATTGACTCTTGTTAAATAGTAATGTTCAAAGGTGTCTTAACATGTTTCAAAAACTAAATAAAACGTACTATTGTATATGCTGAACACAATTCATGAATCCATTTCCTCACTCAACCGTATGACGTCATAATCAACCACGTGACGTGTAGATTGACGTCTTAATCACGAGTTCACGAATGACACGATATAGTCCGTCTTTAACGCTTAAAGGACCGACACGTTGTACGAATTGTATGTCTATAGCATTTAATAAACATTATGTTGAATATTTTGAAACTAATTTGACAGCGTTCAGTCAAATTAGTTTCAAAATATTCAACAGCTTACCGGTACATTTTTCTGGAAATCGATAGTCAGGGAGCTCGGAGATCGATCGATCCCAACACGGACGAGGTATGGGTGTAGTTTAGCTAAAACTGGAACGGTCCATTGGATTGAAAGACATTGTTACTTAAGGCATATGGCAGCAATGTCTTCCAATCCAAATAGGTTCAAAATATTCAACAGAACATTTTTAGATCGTGTTCAAAGTTGTACTATCTGACATGTTTCTGTTTTTGATTTGGAAACCTGTAAACTTATGTATGAGCTGCACTGTAACAATGGCCAATTGCAATACTACAGCGGCTTTGTCGCAATCAGGAATGGACCTTTCCATTTTTAGCTATGTCCCGCCCATCACTAGCTAAGCTCCACCCACACCTCGCCGTGTTTGGATTGATCGATCCCCGAATGCTCTAGCTATCAATTTCCTGAAAACTATACAGGGAAGCTGTTGAATATTTTGTAACTAATTAGACTGGGTGCTGTTGCTGCCATAGGCAGCAACAGCGCCCAGTCAAATTAGTTTCAAAATATTCAACAGAATATTTATTAAATAGCAAAAGCAAACAATTTGTACAACAGCCCATAGACCGTCATCAAATATGCGTTCGTGACGTACTTATCGGCGTCATTCATGACGTCATTCATTATGATGTCATTGTACACACCACGCAGTTCATTATGACGTCATATGATGGGTGGGTACTCTGGAAAGGTGAATTAACTTCCTTGCTTCGGTACGCGACATGTGAAAGTTCTAGTAAGCAATAGGGTAATTAATACTCATAACAGATACTAAACACAATTTAAAGATGCATTGCCTCTCGAGATATAGATAAATTTGGAAATTTTCAGTATTTTTGCTCTAATATAATGGTCCCAGTGTATTATTAGTACATACTAATTTTTTATACATAGATTCTGACCCCGTCACACGTAGCTTTTATTATTTGGGGGTTTTTTCTGGAAATTCGTATGGGCGTGTATGAGTTTTGTATTTAGGGAAGAATTATATTGACGAAACAATCCAATTGGAAAGAACTCAGAAAATCTTAAATATGTCTAGACAGTCCGGCGGCGACAGACAAAATACTAGCGAGACAACGATAGGAGATCGGAAACATCAAAGAGATACGCGGGAGGGCTGAAACCGCAAAAAACTTCTATGGGGAGGGGGCATCAAACAATAAGTAGTGTAATAATATTTTTTGTTTACACAAGACCTGAGATGAATCTCAAGCCACCGCTAAGTAGCGAATACTCTGTGTTCTGCGAAACAGAGATCCAGACGACCGACAGATTTGTGTAACCGACATTTTTCCATTTGTGAATTTATAATTTGCATCTTCTTGGACATTGAGTAGTCGTACATATATAAGAATGCTAAAACGAGAGTATTGACCCAATGGAAGCGTTTTATGGACATGGTTCCGTATATTAAATGTATAGCTCTATCAGGTATAATATGGTACAGAGGACGGGAGAGTGTGAGAACACGCACAAATACGCACACAAGAACGCACGACTGACCGCACAATTCATAAACAGATATATACCACACGCACACCCGGGTACGGAATATATATAGCACACTCCAGGACAGAAATAGATATACACACACGCCAATAGAGGAGCACACCGAGGACCCCAGGTACGCACGCACAGGACAGTCACATCACGTGCATCAATAAATGAGCAGGCCACGGCCACGGATAAACACACACGTGAACTCACGCACATCAACAGTGACACACACCGCCACTGACATACATACACTATTGTCCCACACACATCAACAGTGACACACACCGCCACTGACATACATACACTATTGTCCACGCTTATAACGTTGTATTTAAGCTATAAATATGTACTGTGCATACTGAATGTGTTGTTACGGATCAGGTGAAACTGTCTATCACCAAGGCGTGTGACTATGGACTAACGTCACATGTTTGTAATAGCAGTGAGTTGGAGTTTGGCGTTGGGCACGGTCACTTGTAGTTTTGGATAGTTGGACCCACTCCACGACGTAAATATCTAACTGTGGAGTGTGGCCAACGCTGCGAACGAACAAGTGAGAGTGCGCCCCTCCCCCACCCCCACCCACATCGTCAGTTATATATTAATAAAGTACTACCGACACTACTGGTTAGCTCACCAGGCAGATGAAAGATCCAGATGTATAGGCAAACTAATGGCATCGAAATAGCCCCTTTAACCCTTACCACTCTGATGTCAATATTCTATCTTTTTTACTGTGTCAATAGCAAAAATCTGGCATACATTTCTCAATAATTCTGGTGGATGATATTGCTGTCTACGTCAGCACCATCTCCCCAAAAATTTGTTGAAAAATTAACACCAGTTCATCGTTTAATTTTAATTTTAAAATTAGAAATTTTGTTATCAGAATGCTAGGGGTTAATAGAGGAGACCTCTTCTAGCAATGCCTCGCCCATTTTCCGCCAACGGTGTACGCGCGTTTGGGTCAACGTTAACAGTGTGTATCCTGAACGGAGGAATCTAGTTTTAGCTATGCCTGGCGATCTCTAACTAAGCTCCATCCACGTTTTGACTGTGTTGGTAGCAACAGCGCCAAGTCAAATTAGTTTCAAATTATTCAACAGCATGCCTATTAAATAGTAAAAACATACAATTCGTAAAACAACGCTTAGTCCGTCATCGTGACGAACTTAGCTACGCCATTCATGACATACTTGATTATGACATCATCCTACACGTCACGTAGTACCGAACCAATGCCTGTCCAACACAGCCAAGTATTTCCTCAGTACCGGCCCATCAGTAAATTGCACTTCAATCAGGATTACTTTTCGTGTTATTTTGATATATCATTTACATAAAGGCCTATGTTTTAGATAACTCGATTCCATTCCGTGAAGTACTACACGAGTGACTAACGAATACTGGTTCTAGAAATTGATGTCAAATTATGCCCGGTTATTGCTAGTGAATGTTCAATTTTTTACGCGGAAGGAAAACAATTAACTACAATATAAACAGGCAAGACCACGAATTGACCACTATTCTCGGTATTACTACGCCAACGTCAGCTCAGCCATTCGGCTGGTTCTAGAAATTAATGTCAAGTTATGCCCGGTTATTGCTAGTGAAAGTTCACATAAAAATTCCAATTTTTCATGTTTTTTTACGCGGAAGGAAAACAATTAAATACAATATAAGACCACGAATTGACCACTATTCTCGGTATTATTACGCCAACGTCAGCTCAGCCACTCGGCGTCAATACTTACGCTTACCAACCGGTATACGCCGGGTATTTTAAATTTGGAATGGTGTTCTGTTCAAAGTATTTGACCAAGGAGGTAGATCCTGATACACTTGATACAGGGGAAGCTTTCCTTTATTAAGGAATGCTAAGCTACACGCCATAATTGCAAGAATTATTCTGTCACGGGTGGGGTGGGGGTGGGGTTTGGGTGGGGGTGGGGTGGTGGTGGGTGGGGGTGGGTTTGGTTCTGCCGCTATACATGGAAATGATGGACAGATTTTGAATCAGAAATTCAGAAATTAATAGTACACGCGCGCCCCGTACCCTTCTTAAATGTAGGCTTCTGTAAGCCAGCGGACAATAATTTCAATGGCAACAACTCTAGATTAGCTGTATATTTTGAAAGGTGGCTTAGCTACCAACAAATTTCAGGCAAACCGTCTTCGAAATATTCAGCATATCCAGAGTTAAATCCAGTGGAAAATGTTGTTTGCAGTATGGGAGGGTGGGCAGAAGTGGGACATTATTTGAGACATCCATTTTGGGCCGCGACTGTGTTCTACAGAGATACCACAGTTCTCTGACTAATTTTCTTTATCGTGTCTTTAGGTCAAGTGCTACTAGTAATATTAGAAACAGATGCTCAATCATTAATCAGTTTTTGTCAGCGTAACAGAAATGACAAGGTATATTTTTGGGGTAAAGTGGGACACACAAAGGAGACGTGGGACATCATCAGGGGAGAACTGGAACAACTGGCAACAAAAATGTCAAGTAAACAATAATTGTACATTTTAATACCATAAGAATTTTATTACAGTTAAATTCTCAGGTCAATTAAGGCAAAACTCTAACAAACTCTGAACATGAGCTGCATAGCAGAAGCTTATTTATACGGTAGAGCATACCCTTACCACACTGATGTCAAAACTATGTAGGCCTACTGTTTCCTGACCCAGTAAAAGATCTATTAGTGTACGCCTACATTTTTTAAAGAATGTCGCTGGGAGCTGTTCGATACAAAAGCTCAGTAACCGTTTTCAGTAACATTGTTTCAAAAATGTGCGCCAGTTTTCCAGTTGTAAGATACTTAAATTAATATTACATGAGTGTGCAAAGGTTTAACTTTCTTAACGAACATCTAACCGTCCAAACACTACTGGAAAAACTACACCATCTTTGGTACGTTTAGTTGTGCCTTTGCATGTCGGTTTTGGTAGGACAACCTTGGTTTGATTTAGTTCAACAGTAGCAATATCTTGTACCACTGGTTAATAAACTTGTTGACAGGTTTTTGTGATTTCCTTAGGAAGTCTATTTCACACTCACTTTCGTCATCAATTGGGCTCATTACTTCCCCAACATAGTCGATCGATGGTTTGGGGTTCTTTTGCATGTATTCAACCAGTACATATGCGCCCACCTTTATGTCATTAGAAAGAACATCAGCTAACACAAGACTTTTTCCCCAATCTCATTGTCACTTTCACTTAGAAGATCATCACTTTCTAATGGTGCTAACTCAAAGTCTTCTTCACTTAATGAATCTTCGTGAATGGGAACTTTATTATGTTTTTGCGATTTCTGCAGTGTAGTTATCTTTCGTTTAGCCTTTGCTGCCGGTTGCTGTGGATGCTGTTTTGGTTTTATTTTCAAAGATTTCTCATCTAATTTATCCTGTAGTCTTTTCATCTCTGGGGTTGATGTGGCAACCATTGCTTTACCTCGTTGTCTCCCACGATTAGTTCATTTTCTGACAGGCGCCTTTGGATACCCTAATATCTGATGTGGTGTCAGGAAGCCAGGTGCAGTACTGACTGTATATCGTTCAAGTCTACTCAGGTGTCCAGCAGTGGACGGGCCAGCTATAGATATATCTACATTCTGAGCAGATGTTTCATTGTCCGGTCCTTCTTCAGTATTGTCGTGGACCGTGACTGTAGGGAGTGGCCGGTCTGTTACTGATGAAGGCAGGAATGCACTGTCACTAAAGATATCACGATTGAAAGGCCAGATTCCAGATGCTCCGAACCATGCTATGATATTACTGGGTGTGAATGAATGAATGAATGAATGAATGAATGAATGAATGAATGAATGAATGAATGAATGAATGAATGAATGAATGAATGAATGTGTTCTAAACAATGTATGCATGGTTGAATGAGCACACGTATGTACCCCAATGATTACAAAATATAAGGTTTGGAGTATGTCGGGGAGACATGAGACATTATTCGAGAAATCCATTTTTGACCATAATACACGAGGAATACCACCATTCTAGAATTACTTATATATACTTTAGGTCAAGTGCTACTAGTCATATTAGACAGTGGGGCTCATTCATTCTTCATTTTTTGTCACCGTAACAAAAATGATGTGGTAAATTTTGGGGGTAAAGTGGGACAGATAAGGGTGAAGTGGGACACCTATGTCCCAGTTCTCCCCATTTGGATTTAACATACAAAATGGCGACTACTGCTAAACCTACAAAAAATATTGCTAACGTCACTATATTTATTGATCATATATACCCAACAGTGTTACACAGCACTATTCCCCCTTTCCTGATCTAAAAGTAGTTAGCTACATCTGAATCATACACATTCATGAAAAAGAACTTTTGAGGTGTCAAAATAAACAATTTAATTTTCTATTCACTTGAAGGCGTGTTTTAATGTGTCGTGTTTGCATACAATAGACATGGAAGAGGATCGCATGAAAATATTATCAGGCGCCTCATTGGTCAAAAGATTCGAAGGTGTCCTACTTCACCCCTGTCCCAAGTATCCCCACCCTCCTCTATTTAGGCAGACCGTCAGACAATGGACCTTTCCATTTTTAGCTATGCCCCGCCCATCACTAGCTACGCTCCACCCACACCTCGCCGTGTTGGGATTGATCGATCCCCAAATGCCCTAACTATCAATTTCCTGAAAACTATACAGGGAAGCAGTTGAATATTTTGTAACTAATTTGACTGGGTACTGTTTCCGCCTATGGCAGCAATGGCGCCCAGCAAATTAGTTTCAAAACATTCAACAATATTTATTAAATAGTAAAAGCAAACAAGTTGTACAACAACGCATAGACCGTCTTCAAATATGCGTTCGTGACGTACTTATCGACATCATTCGTGACGTCCGTCATTCATTATGATGTCATTCTACACATCGCGCAGTTCATTATGACGTCATATGATGGGTGGGTATTCTGGAAAGGTGAATTCAAGTGCTTGCTAAAATATTTAAAGGTGACCTTCCACAGCTTTGCAAACTTTCGCACATTTTAGTTCATGATATATACTAATATAGATAATACGTATTTTTAGACGTGCTGGAATTGTAATCAATGCAATTCATCGGAAAGCGTCGTAATCTAAATTCAAAATCTGTATATTCTATTAGTTTTGGAACAAATTCTCTTGGCACCAATTTAGTATGAGCATTCTTATTTGGCGTCAATGACAACAGCGTGGTGTCACCGGAGTCTTAGGATGTTCTTCAATTTAGCCTCCGGATGTTAATTATGACATCATACAGGTTTTTAGGTGTCAATCAATAGCTGTCAATTTGTGTTTATTGCAAATGTAGTGCATTCAAATGCCTACAAAGCCAAGCATTTTTCTATGGTAAATAAGTATTTATGAATAATAAAAATAATTGATTATGTATTTGACGCAATTACCACGCCGAAAGACGGCAAATCAGTATTGTTCACGTGTGATGAAAAGTTCTGATAGCTAATTAATTCGAGGCTCTGATGGGTAACAAATTCGTTATGCAAGTGTTTTAAATTATATTATAATAGCAACAGCTCCTAGTCAAAAACGTATCTAGATATTCAACCGAATGTTTATTAAGTTTAAAATTCACAAAAGACACCCAGTTCAAACGCGTTTCAGAGAGTAGTCGGATTGGTATGAATGCATGTCAGTGTGTCGTTTGATTTTGGCATCGGCTAAGAGATGGCGTATTTTGATTATGACGTCAGACACTTGAACGTCAAATCGGATCCCTCTATTACATGTGAATCACATTTCATGCCATTTTGCCATTATCCATATGCGTGTAGAAAATTTCCAGAATGTCATTTGTAGGTTATGTTATAAATTTTAAGGTGCCTTGATAGTTTGTGTGTCAAGCACAGTGTGTCAATCGTTGCTAGAAGTCAGCCACTGGGACGATCACGTGCTCACACAATTGACGAGGCCATTTCTAGCTATGTCCCGCCCATTTATAGCTAGGGTAACAGTGAGGTACCGGAATCAATTTATTTTATATACTCTGAATTACCAGAATCCCAATTTTAAGGTAACTGTACATGTAAGATGTTGAATATTTTGAAACTAATTTGATTGTAGGGTGTTGTTGCATAAATTAATTTCTAAATATTAAATAAAATGTTTGTTAAAACTCCACCAAACACATATAATTCCTACACTTAGTGGAGTTTTCAATTTCAGGACGGAGTTATAAATACGTCATTATGATCGTGACGTCAGCTACCTAGTGGCATAGCTGATCATGAGGTCAGATACTTGAGTGGCAGTTGAGATCCCGCTATATCATCATGGCATTCTTTATGTCTGTGTTTTGTATTATATTTCTGCATTATGAGATTATGCCAACTATTTTCATTCAAACTCCTTCTCGTGGATTGAGATGGGATTCGGGTGTAAATACGGATTACAAGATGTGGGCTCATAGACAAATGCAGACTAATTTGCTCTTTAATTGCGCGTTCAATTGCGTTAGAATCAATCTTCTGTTTGGTGATATTTTATTATCAAATGAACAGGGTCGCGTTGACTGGCATCGTAGGGTCTCTTATTCTTTACAATGGCAGCTGAGGGGCGCTGATTGCTGGTCTAGTGAACAGACCCCAAGACCCCGGCGATTGCATGTCATGCTCGCCGCGACTCTCGCAGCCCATAGAAATGCAACGAGATCGCAATTTGTGCGAATTCACTGGCGGAAAATGAGAAATTTAATATTCGGCGGCTCAATTGAGTGAATACCGTAGAAATAAGCCGTGAATAGCGTTAATAACATATGTCGGACACAGCCCGTCTAAACGAATTTGGAGTGTGCCGTTGTACGGGGCAATAGTATCGGAAGCTGGCCTGGCAATATTAGTCCCCTTCAAAGACTTCGGCAAACTGATTTCTGTGCCGCTCGGAAGCGCGCCTTCCTGTAATTTCGCGATTGTATATCCGTCCTTTAGTTCTCTAGTGTTGACTTAATTTCATACGAACGTCATTAGAACAACTCTACAGCTTCGTTACCGCCGAGGTCTTGCATGGGAGCCAAGAAAAGACCACGTCAACAGCCTGCGCCAGCAATCGAATCAAGAAGTTTCTAAGTAGTTGACTTCTGCTGGTTGCTCGCCATTTTGCTTCACCCATTTCATTCCAGAGACTCGAGAATTGGTAATTACTTCACAGACTACTTATACATTATGGTGATGTTAGTGAGAGAACTCGGTTGACAGAAAATAATTCATAAAGCGGCATTGGTTATCGTCCAAATTATCCTCAAAAATGGCAATCAGTAGGGAAAGCGCGAATTCAGACGAGACTTGCATAATCCACCAAGCGGAATTCACGGATACAGCCATAGAAATGTTAGTTAGCCAAGCCGGAAAAACTGCAATAAAGCGGTTGACGTTCCAGACACCCGATTTCCTTGAACTCCGGGGAAAAGACATCATCGCACGACTGGACAGCAGAAATGAAGAAATGAGATTTTTTTGGTGTGGTGGGTGGATGTTAGTGGCGTGTGGGGGAGTCTGATGGTGGACGACAAGCCGCATGGTATTGCCCTGCCTGGGGGCATGGAACACACAAAACAAGGAAGCAAGGCTAGTAACTCCTTGGCTTAATTTCCAAGCGAGCAATGTAACATGGCTGTGTAAACAATATCATTTGTCCGGATAAGACCATCTAGCGCTTCCCGTCCCTCTATCATCGCCACAGTCGTCGACACGTCGTGCCTCGGGGTCAAATACAAACGCAGAAGCACCGCTATCAGAACTCTTGTCTAATTATCACCAAATGGGCATCAACGTTAACGAGATTTGACTTAGCTCCAGACAAAGATTGCAAATACGAGGAGACATCATTATTACAAGTGTATTCTTTACTTCGCCTCGTTATCAACTTTCTAGCTAATTTCAGCATATCCCAAATGTTTAGATGTGGTCGCGCAGAGATGATCTTAAACGATGTCCCATTTAATATCACTATTAACAACGGAGTTGAAAACTATCAATTTGCACGAGCTTTAGCAAGTGCAAAGTGATAATTTTCGACGATATTGGTAACGCTGACATTAACCGGACCATTTTTAAGATTCTCTTTCGCATATCAACTGAAATTTTGACATATTTTCCAATAAGGTCCATTCCTGAAACCCATCGTAAATAACGTACACTCATCAAGGGCTGCTAATCACACCATGACAACTAAAACATTGAAAGTATTATGCCTAAGGATATAGTACGTATAATTTACACTAATCAAAGTTTATTAATAGGCCATTACTATCACAATACACAGACGGCGTGACCATATCCGCGAGAAATATCACGGATGAGAATGACTGAATATTCGGATAGATTTATTTTAAGGACAGATCACTATTGTTGGAACTCTATCGTTGAGATCCGCGAAGATACTAACTGATTCTATGATAGTCATATAGCGCCTTTGTCAAGCATAAACACGGCCAATCACAGATCACGAAAACCCGCCCTCTTTTTTTACATATAATTTCGCATTTGTTCCTGATCTTCTGAGAGGTTTTTTCAATAGAAGAACAAGTCATAGTGTACGGTACGGATCTTTTTGTGTTAGACAGATCCGATCAGATCTTGCTTTTACAAAGCTTGCTGATAGGCAGACAAACACATAAGCAGACAGACACACATACACACAAACATACCCGATTACAATACCATCTTCTACTTTCGGTGTGCGTGTATAGATAGGAGATACATACGGATAATGAACGGTTCCCGTTTTAGCTATGCCCCGCCCATCTCCAGCTAAACCCCACCTACATCTCACTCGTGGTGGGATAGACCGATCCCTGAATCACCGACCGTCAATTTCCAGAAAAGTATACAGGTAAGATGTTGACTATTTTGAAACTAATTTAACTGCGCGCTGATGCTGCCTATGTATAAAATATTCAACAGCATCTTTGCTAAATAGGCCGTCACCAATTATGCGTTCGTGAAGTACTTATCTATGTCATTCACCACGTAGTTGACTATGACGTCATATGATGGATTGATAAACTGGAAATAAGTTGACGTTACTGTCAAGCCGACAGACACGAGCATCGTAGTACCCATGGTGTTATACATAACATTTTGACTGAGGCGAATATGTCGTTTTATGTCTATATTCTGGTGGCAGAACCTTGTACCTTGCAATGTGCGATACGTAGTTTTTTTCACTTGAGTTTGTCCCTATGAGGTGTCCTAATTACAGATTTGAATGATATTACCATAGCACCTTGAGGAAAATTGACAAATCTAACGTGGCGTCCAAGATGGCCGCTGTAATACGAAACTGAGTATATGTTTCCCACAGACGGGCTAAGAAGACACTTCTGGTAGCGATGACCAGTGTTTTGTGGTCAAGGAATACATATTTTACATTAGCCACGTTATGGGGGTTACTCACTCAGCCATATCCAAGATGACTGCCATAATGGCTCTTGCGAAATTGAAATTTTGCATTATGTTTGCTTTCAGATGAGCTTGATTAATAAATCTGGTGTCTATAACTATGTTTTTGAGGTCAGGCAACTTCTTTTTTTGGCATTAAATAACTCATAAAGTCACTTTTTTGTCAAGTTTCTAGCTCAGTGCAGACTACCTTAAAGGAATACTTGCATGTGTATGAGAATTTTCACATTCGAAACCAAGAGACATGGCTTAAATTTGTCATATAACATTATCAAATGCAATTAAAATTAAAAGAAATTGAAACTGATTATTTCAAAGTACGAAATAGATTTTCAGCTAAGTACACTTACATGGATTTGCACATAAACTGGTGCTGCATTGACAAACTATAAATTGTAACTGCAATAAGTTTCATGTGACAGTGATTGCAGTATTAGATTGATATAAATTAATCATTTTCATCTTCTGGTTTATTGTCTTCTTTTTCCGGTGTAACAAATTTTATCCATGGGTTGAGATATATTGATTCATCTGTTGAATATCCACAGAAGACTGTATATGCAAGTTGACCCTTGTAGCAGCAACATTTCCCTACCACACATGATTTAACAGCAACCACATTTACTCATCTTTAGAATTCCAAGCTTGACAGCTTGTACATTAGATAGCACCTTCACTGGTATAATCATCACAGAGTCACCGATAATTGTGTACATCAAGATTCTGTGGCTCCTCTTCTAATGCTGCCCATCAAATAGCAACCTGCAGATAGGCACGTACGACATTTCAATAAATGCCTCTGATGTTTTTGGAAGTGATCAAAGTTTTTGGCGTACTTCTCGCCTTTAGGTTTGCAAACTTTTACATACATGTTTGATAGCGAACATTTGACATACTCTCCTTGACCGTACTGCCATAACACATTGATGCAAATCATGTGGTCTCTGAATACCGTCGTTCACATCTTCACCAATGGCGAGTTTGTAGCGCGCAGATATTCCAAACATGTATGCAACAGCGGCACATCCTGACATTGTATGAGCTGGCAATGCGTGCGGAATAACTGCATCATGATTTCGAACTGAAGCCGGTATATCTATACGCCATCTCTGAGCACTGGCAGCCTCCATAAAGAATTCTACTTGTTGTACATATACATAAGGAGAATTCACACCGCAGTATCATCACACTTCCCAACGATGCTGCTTGATGATTCATTTGTTGCTATTGTAACCATTTTATGTACAAAGGTGGTATATGCCTCTGAGTGTGGGTTTCCGCATGTCAGTCTCTTTGTAGCAATAGTTCAATTTGAACATGATGTTGGCTAGGGCTGAATCCTGTATCTTCGAGGCTGTGGTTATATGCAGTGCTAGTGGCTTGTTTTTTGTCGATACATGTAGAAGTTGAGAGCAGATGAGATCTGGCCTGTATTCTTTGTTACAGTCTTAACAATCTTCTGAGCATGAAGAGAAGTAACTAATGTGAGCATGTGTTCTCTACAGATGACCTACACTGGAACTCCTGGTTGCACTCTTTAAATCTGTAGTTGTAATATCCATCAAAGATAAGATAGACTATACGTTGGTTGATAATGTAACCTATGAAGCTATTGCAAAATGTTATGGACTGGGCCGTTTATTGGCCATTGAGAATTGCGTATCCATCTACGATTAGAGCATTTGGCTGGCATGATGGTCGAGTTGAAGTTTCTGCCCCAGTGTAGATTTTGCTTTAGTTACTCGAATGTCACCATTGTCATCAAACGTGGATATGGACAATGGAGACAATTCATGGAAAAGTATATTCTCCATCTCTATTTCACGTGAATTTTCCTAGACCACGACTCCTGAATATATCAATTCCGTGTCGAATGAGGCAGCCGATTCAATCGTCATTCTTTTCGTGTTATCAGCCATAGTTACACCGTTTTATGTAAAGTAGTATGTAAACCTTCTGACGAATTTGCTTCATATATTCCCATCTGTTCTATCTCTAACTGCCTTGTCTGCATTTCTGTTTTCACTAAGAAATTCTTCCTGTGACCATATTGACAATGTTTCAAGGGTTTAGTTGGTCAATGCACGTTTTTAACTTCTCACTGATTCTCCTCGTGTCTTTCGAATATCAGACTGTTCAGGACACATTGGAAGTGATAAAAGAAATAACTTCAGGAGTTAGTTAATACAAATAACGAATTCGTTAACCTCGAAAACCTAGATATAAACCCTGGATTTATTAATCGAGATCATCTGGAATCCAAGGTATAGTAGAATTTCAGTTTCGCAGGCGCCATTATGGCAGTCGTCTTGGGTACAAACGGCAGAGTAACCCGATATATGTTATGGATTTCGTGACCACAAGAACCTAGTCATAGCGACCACAATTATCTTTCTAGCCGGTCTCTGGGCCAAAGTAGGGTCAGTTTAGTATCACGGCGGCCATCTTAGACGCCATCTTAGATCTCACAATTTCCCCCAATGGTTCCAGAGTGTCATCAGTCAGATCTGTAATTAGGTAATCTCAAAGGTACAAAATCAAGTGAAAACTACTTGGTATCGCATGCTTGCTCGGTTCGCCTAACAGGATCAGGATTTAGCAACCATGCTACTATAGAAAAAAAAGGCGCAATCGTTCTCATGTTCACTGATAACATTTGCTGGCGGTACCTATGGCAGCAACAGGTGCCTGTCAAATTAGCTTCAAAATTATCAACAGCGCACATGCCATTCTGTGAATTTAAGATTCAACTGATTAATTAAATAAATTTAAAATATACATTCCAAACATTATTAAGTCACCTTCCAAATAGGAAGCATAAATTGCAATTTCGTAATAATAACCAATTGGATAATTAGCATGTTCTGTGTATTCAGTTACTCATTTGATTCCCAATTTCCAAGTAGTCCTATCTTACATAGGTACATTTACACAAGAATACGTGAAAATAAGGTTGTTTAAGTAGTATATTTACGTAATGTGTGTATACCTCAATGTAATGACGCGAAATAAATCTTAGCATATGATGATTTCATTCCGTACAAATCGATATAATCTTTTTAGATGCGAAGTTGAATTAGGGACTCGTGTCTCTAATTCAACTTCACAACTTAAAGTTTATATTAATTTATTCGTATTGAAATCATCAATATTCTAAGAGTATAAAATTATGACAATTTTATTTTCAAGTATTTTACTGTGAATATGCACCTTTAATTCGAAGGCTGCAATAGAGCCTAGTTTAAAACCAAATGGACTAGAAATGTTGCTCCATAAGCATTAGCTCTACTTAGGCATATCGGTTTCAGGAAATCCAATAGTATATATTGTTATCCTCGTAATATTGCCTTATCTGGGCCATGAGTAGAGCAGATACTAGATAAACACTACAATCAAACATCTTCACATTTTTACAAATTGCAATTTTTATTGTATTTTGTTCTGAACAACAGCTTCCCTGGAGTCATTTGTTAACTACTCCAGTGTCAACTCTTAAGGCGATGCTAATATTATCTCAAATGTTGTATTGCACCGATAGAATATGGTTTATCGATTCCATATCATTCATATCCCGTCACATTTCCTGATCTGTATCGCATTTATCTGTTTGTAATATCGAGTAAATGTTGAACAGTAATCGACACCATTTTGTCTCCTCAAGCTATTGTGTGTGATGTCATGTAAGCTCCAATGCATCACGTTCTTTATTATGTAATGCTCATCCCATTGAATATTTTGAAACTAATTTGCCATAAGCAGCAACAACTTCCAATCAAATTGGTTTCAAAATATTCAACAGCTTACCGGTAGGATTGCTTTTATACCACATTGCCAAACTATAGCTGGCGCCTCTATGACTGAGCGTATATACCGAGGCAGACACACTAGGGGTTTTCTGATTGGTTGAAAAGTAAATCATGACAGCCATCATAGGGTGTAGAAAAGTACCAACATTTAACTACTAAATCCTGAATATCTTTCCTTGGCGGCGTGATAAAAAGCTTAAAATTACCTGTATAGTTGATGACCGGCGTGTTAGATCACCTGAATAGCTATCAAGAGATGGGATTAGTTATCCTTTAATGCAAGCTGACCAAAACGACACCCGCAGTGGTCTTGATGAATGTCCATTTGCATAATCGAGATAGCCAACCCAGTGATAGATTTTCAAAAATAGTATTCTCTTCTTAGACAGCAAATGACCACTGACTAATAAGTTATTTTCTTTGCCATTAAATGAGCGCATTCACATCAGAATGCTTCAAAGGAAAATCGTTAAAATTTTAAACTTTTAGAGACTTACCTTATATACATTTATGCAATGAAATGTAAAAGACTAAACATTGGCGATTTCCTTCCATATAAATTTATATACGTTTCTTTAAGTTGCAAAATTGAATTAGAGACACGTAGGCCCTATCCATAATTCGAATTCACAAACGAACACATTATATTAATTTATGCAGAATGAAATGCAAATTTGCTAATATTTATTTCGTTTCCTTACATTTTGGGTAGACCAGTTAAGGCTCACAAATGTGTACAATTGTAACAATTTATCTTCAAGCATTTTGGTGCAAATATGGGCCGTTAGCCCTTTCAATGCCAAGCAAGCCAAACCCGCCTCTTCAGTCGCCTTGAGTAATATAATGTTGCTGGCCAACAGAAAACTATGTTTGTAAATTACAGTGACCTCTAAACTGGCATTCAATGAGCTAATAAGTGTCGTAAAATCTTGATCACTAAAAAATAAATTGATAAAAGTAGCTAATGGAGGATACCAGTTTATACGTCAATCACATTACGTCATGATCAACTACGTGACGTGTTTAATGATGTCATTATCAATTACGCCGTAAATGGCGTAGGTAAGTTCGTCACGAACGCTTAATTGATTACGGACTAAGCGTTGTTGTACGAATTATATGGCTTTGCTATTTAATAAACATTCTGTTGAATATTTTGAACTTTATTTTAACTCAAATATGTTTTAAACTTATGATACATTCTTAGATATTAATGCGTCTTATGTTAGAATTTTATATTGCTCTTGTTCAACCTCTGTACATAGTTTGGTTTGTTGTTTTATTCTGTACTGCTCTTGTCCAACTACTCTAGCTAGTTTTAGGGTGTTGTTTTATTCTGTACTTGTTTATTTAATTTTCTCTTGTTTATTACTTGCTTTTATTCTATTTTCGTTTGTTTTTTATCCGATTTTAACTATTACCACTACGGTGGGTGCGCCTATCAAGACGAGGATTATACGAACATAACATAAAATAACATTGACGTATCTACGCCCATAACGTAATGCTTAATATCCTGTCAAATTGTATGAATTGTATATCTTTACTATTTAATAAACGTGCTATTGAATATTTTGAAACTTCTCTTGACTGGTCGCTGTTGCTGCCATAGGCCATAGGCAGCAACAGCACCCAGACAAATTAGTTTCAAAATAGTCCACAGCTTACATATATGGTTTTCTGGAAATTGATAGTCAGGGAGTTCAGGGATGGATTGATCGCAACACGGGCGAAGTGTGGGTGGAGCTTAGCTAAAGATGGGCGCGGCATAGCAAAAACTGGATTCCTCAATTCACGAAGAAAGAATAAACGTCATGCCAGTCTTGACCTGTCTTAATGATGAAGATCTAATATACATTATTTTTATACAAACATCCGTTTAAAGCTAGATTTTAACACCCAATATTTATATAGGGCTCTACAAATATATGAGGCGCACCTGCATATATACATATTATGATAGGGTTCTCCGTATACCTCTTGACACTGTGTGGCGTTGGTAAACAATGTTGATTGGTTAAAATGATAGAGTTGTATTTTCAACGGATATTTCCACCTACCTCACCCACACCACCGTCTCTCCCTCTCCCCCCCCCCCTCTCCCTCTCTTCCTCTCTCCTTCCCTCCCACCTACCTCCCTACATCCCTCCCACCCCTCTCCCTACACCCTCCCTCCTCTCTCTCTCTCTCTCTCTCTCTCTCACCCCATTCCACTCCAGTATTGCATGCATACGTACGCACACACGCGCATACGCACGTTCATCACATAGAAATAATCGCAAGCGCGCAAGCATGACGTTCTGCTTTATCAATTTTAAGAAACTTATAAATATGTTTTAAATAATATTAATGGATGCCGCTGCTGCCTAGGGTCAGCGTGGCTCATTTTAATAGTCATACATTTGTCTAGCCTGATCTTATACGTTTTTGGAGTCACTGTGACATCTGAGAATAGAATAACATTATATTAAATTACATTACCTTGCGTTCGCCATTGCGGACTGTCAAAGTTGGTAGTTTTGGGCATGGCCACTAATGACCCAGCGCTGTACGCTGTAAAATAAAACAAAAACAATATTGTTCATATCCAAGAAGTCTGATTAATTGTCGACATCAAAATGGAGGGATCCCATCGGCTCCTCAAGTAGCTGACGTCATAAGCAATTACTTCACTACGTAGGAGACGTCACACTCAGAATACCGTATCATAGCGCCGTTATGAAAATTTAAAAGTCCGTCAAGTGTACCGATTGTATGTGGTTGATGAAATTTCAATTTAATAAAAGTTTTGTTTAATATTTTGAACTTTGACTATGAAGCAACTTATTTAGATAGTAATCTTGAAATTTAGATTCTGTGAATTCAGGGTACAAAGTATTTAAATCGACTCCAACAAACATACAAAGTGTGAGGCCCTACAAATGGGCAGGGCATAGCATGGGTTCCTCTTTCGGATTGGATCGTTCCAGTTTATCCATCAATCATATGGTGTCACAATCAACTACGCGACGTGTAAGATGACCAAATAATCAATGGCATCATGAATGGCGTAGATAAGTTCGTCACAAACGCTTAATTGATGACGGACTAAGCGTTGTTGTACCATATGGAAATTAATAGTCAGGAAGTCCTAGGATCGATCGATGCCAAAACAGGCGAAGTATGTGTGGCGCTTAGCTAGAGATTGGCGGGGCATAGCTAAAACTGGATTCCTCCATTGGGCGTATTCCGTAATGTCGTCGCTTAAGGCAGGTAATAGTTTTCCAGATATTATATATTCAATAACTCGGATACCTAGATTTGCATGAAGGACGTTTCTGGGACTGTCCATAAAATGCGGTATGAGTTATAAATACCGAGATGGTAAATATTGAGTGCTCAGTTGGACGTAATTAGTCTTTGACGAGTCCAAGAATAAAAACCCGACAAAATATTCTTCAATACAAGAAATATTCACTTGTAGACTATATCTTGAATTCCAGAAATCTATGCTGATACTAATTTTACTGTAAGTTACTACCATTAGTTTCAAGTCAAATCACCTTCGACATAGGTAACCTCTTAGGCACTTACTATTTAGTATCCTGGAAAGCTAGGCTCTGGAGTCTCAAATCAGGAAGAATCAAACCATGAATTGTGTCAGGATGCTAGAATAATTTCTATAGGAGCATGGTCTTTTAAAGCACCGTTGGCAATAACTGGGTTTTACTAATAGGAATAAGTGAATTTTAGTCGAGGATAATCGATTATCCCTCATGAGCAAGGAATGGTGTAAGAAATAATTCGATTATGGATGTTTTCCCCCAATAGTAGTATTATATATCATAGCGACAATGCGGAAGACATGCGCCCCTGCATCACGCTGTATATCATGGGTACGTGGACACCACGCCACCAGGAAATCTGATACATTGCAAAACATGTCCGTAACCTAATTTAACTCTTGAGAAATGTCAATTTGCAGCCCAAGAGAAAACGAATTTTGATAATGTACCACTGTAATGACTGGCTCGGTAACCGAACCAGTCATTTAAGTGGTAAGTTTTCAAAAAATATTATCCTCTTGGTCTGCAAATGGATATTTTCCATGAAAGAAATTTAAATTTTCCTGAAGAAATTTGGATGTTATAGGGTTAAAGGAGAGTTTGGAGTCCATCGTCGTGGACACCTTTTGGTCTCAAATAACATAGCCGTGTCTGCTATAACATGGAACTGCATTCGGGCCACAAGATCGTGGTTATTTAAGACGCGAGGGTAGTCGCATGACCACCCGTGTTAAAAAACCAACGCCGTAAGGACGGAAAAGAATATTTTCTTTAAATATATATTTAATTGCATTATGTTTACGAGGTCCAATCACTCACTGGTATCGCTACACTGATGTTTTGTGAATAATCAACATTGAACAATCTTGTCATTGAACACAAGGATACCCCCATCAACACCTCCCCCACCTCACTTCATCACCAGCCGCCACCGTCTACCAACATAATTTGGACCTGTCTTGTATAGATTTCATAACACTATATTCAACAAAGAAATCTGTATTTAAATATTTGTTAGTCATCATAATTAGTTTACACACTCAGCTCCAGTTGTACAGAGATTTGCTCAAATAACACATTTATGAATTGTATACATTTTATTTTTAAACAAGTGCGATATAGAGCAGAGCAAGAATATGTCAGCCCAATGATGACAATTTTAGGACAATATTACGAAGTACTTTTGGTCAACATCATCATGCTCTTCGAATATTTCACATGGCGAATGGCATTTGTGACCATAATATGACGCTTGTTTAAGGTAGCTGGAGACCCGTTACATTCACTGTGGTAGCTAGCTTGTTATAAGGCACTATATGTACTTAATGACAACATTTCTGTTGACATTGACCCTCAGCTGACCCACACTTTAAGCCTCTAAAGATACACAATTTAAACTATTTTATTTTTAGTCATTATGCTGTGAATATACACCTTTAATATGGCTGCAGATCTGGTCAAAGTCATTTTAGAAATCATGTCGGAGGCTACTTTATCAGATTACAGTATACAGAATAATTGTATATGTGTTTGAATTTAAAAGCAAAAACATACCAGACTATGAATAATCTGGATAAGGAAATGCCCGGATGTCTGCTAGCTGTCATTTCCTTCCTTCCGGACGTTATAATATAAATCCGGCCCAAATTATGATTATAATATCGGTCGGTTTGTCGCCTCCGTGAACACAAGAACTCCCCAAGCGACTGTTAAGCTAATTCCCTTATAATCGTGCCTTGGCTTGTCCAAAGTGTTTGCCCCTGTTATGGTCGCTGTCGCAGTGCCAATCTCAATGCCAGCTTTTGGGTCTAACTAATGGATGTTCCAGGCCGATAAAGGGATTCACTGGCTAATCCGAGCGGATCGTGTTGAAAATCAATTGCTTGATCGTTGGACCAGAAAACGTCGCTCGGGTTTTGTTTGACTTGGTGTAGGCTTACTGTTACTGAGCTCGCGGAGAATCACAGCCGAATATTACAGCCACGAATTGTGCTTAACATTGCAGAAATGAAAATTCACGGGGGACATGATGTATTTATTGGTCTTCGAACAATCAGGGGAACATGTTTCATTCACGTGTTTGCCAGTTCGATTGTGAAATGCCAATATCTTTACTGCACGGTAAACGAACCGGAAAGCTGTGGAATATTTAGAAATTACGTAACGATGAAGGTTTTGTGCAACAATAATACAGCTCCAATTTTTGGTGAAATATACATCGTTCGAAAGTATACCGAGGCTTCCCACAAATGCTATCAAAGGATATAGGTGTCAAAATCTGAGCATGTTAATTACCAACAAAATGTCTAAAGTATGTGATTTGAACATGGTATCTAATTTCAGAATAATTGATGTGTACCGGTGCAAAACACACCATACTTTATGTTAAATATTCCTATTTCACATATCAACCCTTCCACATATGAACAAATATCTAGGGATTGGGAATATGGAAAATTTTATATTGTTCATTTCCATTTTTAAGCTAATTTGATTGGACGAATGCTGTTTTACAAAAGGAAATTTTAAAAGTAATTTTTCTTGAAACTGATGTTGCCGTAGACAAAGTACTGTCAAAATGTTCAACAACTTATTGGAAAACCCTCATGAAAATAGAGAACATGTGTCAACGCGGTTGAAAGGTTTGCGAATTGACTTGGAAAATTACGTAAAATGTCATGTTCGAGGATGCATATCTCAATGAAGGGATCCGCTCTGTCACTCAAGTATCTGACTTCATAATCACATGTTGGATGACGTCATAATAATAATTGTAAAATTGATATAGCCGCACGAGTCCCTAAATCGAATTAGCAACTTAAATATTGTATGAATTTATACGTAATGGCATCGTCATATCTTGGGGGTTTTTCAGTCATTTTGCTGTGAATATGTACCTTTAATGATCGAGTTCCGTTTTAGCTATGCCACGCCCATTCCTAGCGATCAAACGCTGACATACCTGGCTATCAATTTCCAGAAAACTTTACAGATAAGCTGTTGAATATTTTGACACTAATTTGACTTGGTGCTGTTGTTGCCTATGGCAGCAACAGCGCCAAGTCAACTTAGTTTCAAACTATTCAACAGAATGTTTATTAAATGGTACAATATACAATTCGTACAACTTGACGGACTAGTAAACATTAAACACATCATTCATGGCGTAAGTGATTGTACAAGCAACATACATGTGACGTAATTTATTATGGCATCATATACTTGAGTGACATATTCGATTCCTATATTACCTTGTGGTGGACCGGTATTCTGCGGATTCCATGGTGACTTTGCAAATGTGGGATCTGAAATGGAAAAAGAGAATGGTGTTAAAACTCTGGCATTCACTCATTGGCGAGAATATTTCTTTTATACTTCGCTCTTTTTTGCCTTCAAAACTATCAGAACCGTAATTCCACAATAATCATGCGGATATGATGTTGAATATTTTGAAAGTAATTTGACTGGAAGCTGTCTAATTAGTTTCAAAGTATTCAACATAATGTTTCTTGCACCTGTAGGAGGTTATTGAATTTGATCTGTTTTGTTGAAATGACAAAATGATCAACTGCGTCAGATATTTTTAAAACGTAAGAGGGTGGGCTGGCCAACTGTGCTGTAGTTTGGCCGCTTCATGGAAGAGGGGCGTAAGAAATCCAAAGGGCGTGGTTGTTGATGCTCAGCTATTCAACACTTGAGCTGATGAACCTACATGTAATTAATTTTCAAATGATTTCAATATACTTCGTCCAAATAGTTGGCGATAATAGAGCTTGTAAGATGTGGGTGGGTGGGTGGGTGGGTGGGTGGGTGGGTGGGTGGGTGGGTGGGTGGATGGATGGATGGATGGATGGATGGATGGATGGATGGATGGATGGATGGATGGATGGATGGATGGATGGATGGATGGATGGATGGATGGATGGATGGATGGATGGATGGATGGATGGATGGATGGATGGATGGATGGATGGATGGATGGATGGATGGATGGATGGATGGATGGATGGATGGATGGATGGATGGATGGATGGATGGATGGATGGATGGATGGATGGATGGATGGATGGATGGATGGATGGATGGATAGATGAGCAGATCGACGGCTGAACGAATGGACGGAGGAATGGACAGACAGATGGGTGGGCTGATGGGTGGACGGACGGACAGGAAGTGACAAGGGAATGGATGGACGCATGGCCAAATGGATAGATGGATGGATGGAGGGAGGGAGGGGGAGGGAGAGAGAGGGGAGGGATGGAGGGAGAGCGAGAGAGAGAGGGAAAGATGATTATTACTCGATTGATTACTTGGCTGATAGCATGATTGATAGCTTGATTGCATGCTCACGCTCTCACTCCATTGGGCACTCACCCAATCGATCACTCAATCGCTCACTCATTCGCTCGATCTAATGCTCGATCAATCGATTGATTGAGGGATTGATCGATTGATATCAGTTGTGTGGAATATGACTGCGTATACTCTAGGCATAATGACATTGACCCTCAGCTGACGGTCAGCTGCTTAAAATTTCAGCTCTTGTTCCTGCATGTACTTTGTCACAGTCATACCAATGTATTTGTTTTAAATAGCCCAAAATAATATAAAGTGCACTGGCTACATGTTTTATTATTTGTATGCCACATTGCTCCAGTAGTTTTATGTTAGGCCTATCCACAAGCTCGTCATTGCCCATGTTAGAATAGAACCGGTGTATATATGACAAAGCATGCTTCAAAGTATTTGTCATCATGCGCATTTGCTCTCAGTGCTCTAAATAAACATTCTAATAGCCGGGTTAGAAGTCAATCACGGTATATATGATGAAGCAATAAATACAAAGCACGATGTCCCTCCCCTAAAAGATTATCTTTGTCCATTGGTTCCAATAATTAAGAAAATTTTAAAGGCTCATATTTCTGAGATGGGATCAACTTCATTTGCACAAGGAAGATATTAGATGTCACTGGGATAATTTAGGCCTGGTTTGGTAGAAATCACTCCCATGACGGGAAAGGTGGCTAAGTAACGTGTTGTGGTAGGTACTGTCTATTTGTCTTTGTTTGTTTGTTTTGGCTGGCTAACAATTTGCAGCATATCTTCTCAATGCAAAAGGGTGACACGGCATTTATTCATCCCTTCATATTCTCACGGCTATAACCAATTTCTCGTCAAAGACTCAAATATTTATCTTTCGTTGTCATTTAGTACATAACTGAACAAAAATGTTGATCATATGTCTTGAATACCAGATGGTAGAATCACAATATATGCCACATCCCTTCTGTTAATTTTTTAATGGCATTGGGTTTGAGGACAAATGATCAAATATCTATTGACAAAACGGAACCGACAATGCAGTCTAGTTTACTATAAATTCAATAAACGTATTGACCATTAAAATACACAGGCTTATCCAGATGGCTATGCCCAGAAGTATGAACAAGCAACATTAGAAGGCGGTGCCTTTAGATATGACGAAACCTTCCACCAAATAATATCTTTTCCATGTATCCCCATCGATATGAAAATTCTTTCAAGATCCATTAAAATATACTTCATTTGGCCATGGTGGACACTAAGTTCCTATATGCATTTTTCGGCAGGATTGGTGTAAATTCATTAAGACATAACAAAATCTGTGGCGTTGATAGATTGGATGAGATCATGGAGAAACTTGCATTAATTTGGTGTAGCTGAAGTCGATTTTTAACACAAAGACAACAATCATCAACAGTTGCACAATATACCTATCCTGTATCCATCCATCATGTGATGTCATAATTCACTACGCGAAGTGTAGAATGACATCATAATGAATGACGTCATAATGACGTCATGAGTGACGTAGATAAGTACGTCAGGATCTCATATATGAAGACGGACTATGCGTTGTTGTAAAAATTGTGTCTTTACCATTTAATAAATATTCTGTTGAATATTTTGCAACTAATTGGACTGGCCGCTGTTGCCATAGGCGGCAACAACACCCATGTAGTCAAATTAGTCGCAAAATATTCAACTGGATGTCTGTATAGTTTTCAGGAAATTGATAGTTAGGACATTCGTGGATCGATCAATCCCAACACGAGCGAGGTGTGGGTGGAGTTTAGCTAGATATGGGCGGGGCATCGCTAAAGCTGGAAAGGTTCATTATGCCTTCTAGCCATATCCTGTATGCAAAACGTTGTTGTAGAAGACAACGCGATAACTGCGCAATGTTAGCTAGATTCAAACTGCGCGTAGGCCTATAACACTAACATTTCCGCTTCATTCCTGCTTTCATTCATCCGTCCTTTCATTAAGCAATCCTTTCATTAATATATTGGTCAGTTGCTTCGTTCGTTTGTTCGTTCTTTCTTCCATTCGTTTGGTCGTTTTGTCTTTCGTTCAATCGTTAGGTCGTTCATTCATTAATTCGTTCATTATTTCGTTCATTCGTTTGTTAGTTTGTTCGTGCGTTCATTAATTCGTTAATTATTTCGTTCATTCGTTTGCTCGTTCGTTCGTCCATCCGTCAGTCCGTCCGTCCGTTCGTGCGTTCGTTCGTTCGTGCGCTCGTTCGTTCGTTCGTTTGTTCAATCATTCATTCGTTCATCCGTTCGTTCATTCGTTCATTCGTCCGTCTGCCCGTTCGTTCGTTCGTTCGTTCATTCGATCATAGCAATAATAATAATAAATAATAATAATAATAATAATAATAATAATAATAATAATAATAATAATAATATTTTTATTCTTATTATTATTATTATTATTATTATTATTATTATTATTATTATTATTATTATGATTATTATTATTTTTATTATTTTTATTATTATTATTATTATTATTAGTATTATTATTATTATTATTATTATTATTATTATTATTATTATTATTATTATAAATATTAATATTAATATTAACATTAATATTAATATTATTGTTAATATTAATAATCATAGTTGTTGTTATTATTATTATTATTATTATTATTATTATTATTATTATTATTATTATTATTATTATTATTATTAAACAGTAGGATCATACTTAATGTAAAATTATGCAAAACTGTGGGAGGAGGGAATTATAAGATTGTTATCTGTATGTCAGCCCGTCTGTCTTCCCGTCCATCCATCTATCTGTCATAGTTGGATTTCCTCACAGGTCTTTCGCACTCCTTCAACATAATAAACTGAATATTGGGTTCATTGCATTATATGCTTAGAATGCTTGTTATTATTAGTCTTAATAGTCTTAGCGGTATTCGTATTATTAATTATAATCATTGCTACTTTTTGTAACGAAGGCAGTACAATCACTGAAAAGCTGTAACTATTAATAATATTAATGTAGATATATGTAAATATCAAATTGCAATTCATTGTAAAGTTATTATGTGCAATAGCATCTTCACCTTTTTATTGTCATTATCCACAACAGAATCACCATCATCATCATCATCATCATCATCCTCCACCACCACCACCACCACCACCACCAACAACAACAACATCATCATCATCATCATCATCCACCCTCACAACAACATCATCACCACCATCATCATCATCATCATCATCATCATAATCATCATCATCATCGTCATCATCATCACCAGCACCAACAGCACCACCACCACCACTACCACCACCACCACCACCACCATCACCACCACTATCATCATGATCATCATTATCATCATCATCATCCACCACCACAACAACAGCATCATCATCATCATCATCATCATCATCATCATCATCATCATCATCCATCATCCATCATCCATCATCATCATCATCATCATCATCCACCACAATACTGTAGCTGGATAACAATCTTAATGATTTTTATATAATCAGTTCTTTGCTGAATATCTTTAAATTATTTGACTGAGGTTTTTGCTCATTAGACAGCAGTAACTCTTATGAAAATTATCTTTCGAAATATTCAGCAGGGCAAACCACCCGCCATGCTTAGTTCAGCTAGCGGATAGTGGTATCAAAATTAAGTAAACCCGACAGCAAAACATGTCTATTTTTTTTAATCGCCAATAGAATTGATGATCACGTGGTAATCATGTAAAAGAGTATTGTGGCTGCGATATGGTGTTTCCTGAGGACGGATTGTCGTACGACCAGCTTACGACCACCTGTCATAAGGAACTACCATGTTGCGATGTCAAAACTAAGTGTCAATGGACGGATCCGATATGTTACTCAACTATATATTGTCAGAATCAATTACGTCACGTGTATGGTGACGTCACAATTCATAGTGGTATATTTTTCTCCGTCATGAATATTCAATAATCCTTCACGTATACGAATTGTGTGTCTATGACAAATTTACAAATTAATAAACAGTCTGTTGAATATTTTGAAACCTAATCTGTCTGGGAGCTGTTGCTGTCATAAGCCGCAACAGCCCCAAGTTAAACTAGTTTCAAAATATCCAACAGCTTACCTGTATATAGCTTGAAATTGCGAATCGGGGATTTTAGGATTCAAAGTATGTAACTTGATCCCAACACCGTAAGAGGCGGTCGGAGCCTAGCTTGAAATGGACGGGCATAGCAAGAAATTGATACCTCTATTGCCCATAGTGGACAAGTATGTCTGTATCGCTATTAATTTGATATTAAATGAAATATTACAAACACATGATATATGGAACAAAAGCATTACCAAACATTACCTGCCAAAACGAACCCCTGAAATCCTGTAAGCGAGCAAGACCGGAAGTAGCCTTGCTGTTTTAGCGCGTGCATAAGTTTTACGATGATGTCGTCTGCGATCTTACGCAGACGGATCGCTGACAAAGTACTTCCTGTTCGTTGATCAGTTTCCTTTTTGGAAAATTTATCACTTTGAATCCAGATTCGCTCACTATAGCACTATCCGGTAAAATAGTTTTGTAATTTATTGTACAGATCTATTCTAAGCCATTGTTTACGGCAGTATGGCGTACCAATGGCCATTTTGAAACACATAAATATGTTATTAGCTACGTAATTGGGGTTGGAAAAGTCACACAGATTATCGGTAAATTGCAGAGTTTTTTAAATCAACTGAAAAGAACATATTCCAATATTGACATGTTATTATTTGAAATTCCTTGTTAAGGTGTCGGGATAGCTTCAATGTGATAGATGATTGTGATATAGTAATGTGAGCCACCGCTCGGTATTTGTGCGCAGAAGTCACGTACACGTAAACTGGTTACTCGTCTGAGACAATAGCCTACCAATCAAGTCACTTCACAAATTCGTCTTGCTAACGTGATCTAACCCGGAACTGCGATTGACCAAACGGCAAAATGAGTAAGTGTTTCATTTTCGTTGCCGGTTTTATACGATTTGTGGTACAATGTCAGCAATTTGTTACTGATGACCAATCAATTGATTTGCACGAGCGCTGTAGCCAGTTCGTTAAATATCGTCCGCTAGCCGGCTTTCTGTAACATTTTTGGATTCCCCGTATCCGTCGTCTGCTTGTCGGTGCCTCCACTTACACTCCAATCAATATCCGTTTAAATACAGCTCGTGTTAGATAGTCCGAGCGTCGCGCACGTGAGAAGGTGTTTATTTGTGACGATGAAAACAACCTCACGCTAGTCTTTTGTCCAAGTTGGGAACACGGAACATCCATTCGCCATTTTAGATAATTTTTCTCTAATTATGAGCGACACGTTCGATTGAATCCCTCAGAAAGTTTTCTCCCAGTTCTCTTTCTCTTCCGACAATTCTCCGTTCCGCGCGCAGTTCTCCGGATTTTGATTCCTGACAGCAGATATCTGACTTTCCCTCCGGTGAGAGCAGACGATAAATATTCGCGCGGGGAAAAGGAAGGAAACGGCTGATGGGCGCTATCCTGCTCACGCGGCAGAAGAGGAAACGTCTCCCAAGCGACTGGGAATAAACAATGCTGCACCATGGATGAAAACCCTTTGAGACGAACTATGAAGGACCAGGAACATGGACATGCGATTAACTTTCATTTGCTCTTAGTCTGTCTACCCAGAAAATAAACGCACCAAAATAAAAGCCCACAAAAGGTTTCTGCATGAAAATCACTCTCGCCGTGTAATTTCCTTTTTTGGCAAATAAAAAACAGGCTTCTTCAATGAGTCACTCTATGGCATTCATAAAGTTAATTACTTTGTTTTATTTACGCGCTGATTTAAAATGCGGAGATTTAATATTAATAATAATAATAATAATAATAATAATAATAATAATAATTATTATTATTATTATTATTATTATTATTATTATTATTATTATTATTATTATCTCCGTCTCTGTCAAGTGTACGAACTGTATGTCTTTGCAATTTAAGAAACATTCTTTCAATATTTTGAAACTAATTTGATTGGGGGCTATTGCTGCCACAGGAACCAGGCAGCCTCATGTAAAATTATTTTTAAAGTATTCAAGAGCATCCCCGTATAATTACCTTGAAATCGGGTTTCCGGTAAGTCAGGATCCAAAGTGCAGTATATAAACCAATTCCAACGAGTATAAGCAGTGGGCGGAGCTTGGATCGAAATGGGCGGGGCATAGCTGAAAAGAGATCTCTCTAGTGTTGCGTCGCTGTGATGATACATAGAGGAAATTGTGGCGAAAGTACATTGGATGGTATTACCAAATAAGTGTTGCTGACTCTGGCGATTGATATCGCAAAATCGGCATCAAAATCAGCGAGTTATCCATCAATCAGTAAGAGAAGACACTGGGCATAAGCTACAAGACAGCTCAGAAATAGCTTAGAATGTTTCCAAAACAAAATGAATATTTGGACTAAAGTTGATTGGAAGCCATTGCTGCCTAAGGCAGCAATGGCTTCCAATCAAGTTATGTCCAAAATATGCAACGGATTATTTCTTACATCGTGTTCACAATTGGACTAACTAACATGTTTCTGTTTGAGTTTTGGAAACCCCTTGATTTATCTCTGAGCTGTACTTGCCTTTGCCGCGCATGAGTCAACTCGAAAGACTGATCCATTCTTAGCCATTCCCAAGAGATACACTTTCTATGTATGCCCCTCCAATTTCAAGTTAGGCTACGCCCACTTTGTACGTCCGTTTGTATCGATTTTATCACTTTGGCCCACGAATTCCCAGTATCTCAATTTCAAGGTAACTATACAGGTGCGATGGCCACTCAAATGTTCCGATGAGACACGAGTGCATGCTTTTGAAATGCGGGTGTGTGTCGTCGCGTGTTGCACACCAGCCGCGTAGAGCGCCAAACAAATGCTTGGGTCAGAAAACAGGTTGATGTTGCTGAAGAGAATGACCTGGTCGCAGCAATAAAGCACAGAACGCTATAGCCAAATATCATCACTGGAAACTGCAGTGATGGTATCCGGACATGGTCCAATGGCGGGTTATTGAGAGAACAGTGTGGATAGGAAGGTGTCAAAGGCTCAACAGGGCCATGGCTAACCAGATGATGAAACGGGTAGACTATTGAATATATTGAAAACGAAATAGTTTCTAGACAGTCAACATAATCTCTATTAAATAGCAAATTCGCCAAAGACGTGCGATGGTGGAATCCAGTCTTAGCTATGCCCGCCTATCCCTAATTAAGCTCCGCCTACGCTTTGCCCGTCTTGGGATCCATCGATCCCTGGACACCCATGAATCTAAATTTCCAGAAATCTATACAGGTAAATTGTTGAATATTTTGAAGCTAATTTGACTGGGTGTTGACATCAAACTGGAGTATTCCCAGATAACACAGCTTACTGGGCTGATGCTGAGCCGAAACCGGGCCGATACTTTCAGTATCGGCCCGGTATCGGCTCAGCATCAGCCCAGTAAGCTGCATTATCGGGGTTGAAGATCCAGAATGCCATGCTCTTTTATTTCGCTGCCTTAGATTTCGTTTCCTCGCCAAAATGAAGTTACCATTGTATCTAAATACACGCCGTATGAATGCTTATTCATCAACAATTTCCATTCTATGGTCACCAATAAGGAGCCGGAATTCGGTGATATTGTTTCGTTTCGAGAAAATGGTGAATTAAGTTTTAGAAATATTTACATTTAGTTTGCATTAACAGCAGTAACTGTGAAGGATTTCTAGAAGATGCCAGACGATGCGCAGGCGCAGAATCTGCTAAAATAATAATGTCGTCTACATAACGCGTACAGGTACAGGTTCTCGTTAAAGTTAAACAATAGTAAGCGCAATGTATTGTGGGAAGTAGACCGGAGACCGAATTGCCCACTCTACCGTCAGCCACCGTACAGCGCTGAATTAACTTTTAGCTAAAAATAAACCAATTAACTATATTTCTATTTCGTTATCTTGTTGACGCTGTGATTTGCAAAAATATATATTTATGTTTTCATGTTATCAGGATGGCGTCTTATCATCCTCCTTGAGGTGCGCTATGAAATGAAACTACAGGCACAGGCTTCCGGGAACGGCCATTCCGGATTTTACCTGGGCGTCTAGAATGGCATAAAAATGCAATATATCAAAATAAAATACATATGTAAGGATAATTTTTCATTCAAAATGGCAATTCAAATGTAAAGTGGTTACGGTCACTGGCATTGCAATACGGTGGCTGACATTAACATAGAAATCAAATCATGTGTTTGTATTTTGGTCGCAATAGTGAAAATGAATATAGTGGGCAGTAATAATATCGCCTTCTCACCCTTTGCATCCAAGTACAGTGCAGCTCAGAAATAACTTTAACTGTTCCCCAAAAAAATAATAAAACGTACTTTTGCATATTTCGAAAATAATTCGATTGGAAGACATTGCTGCCTAAGGCAGCAATGTCTTCCAAACCAATTATGTTCAAAATATTCGACAGAACATTTCTTACACTGGGTTCAAAATTGTTCTATCTAATCAGTTTCTTGTTCTTTGTTTTGGAAACATTTAGTTTTATGAGCTGTACTGTATATCTGTGTCTGTTTTCCGGGAACCGTACTCGCAGCAAAGTGGTAATCGAATCAGACATTGGTCAATATTAACTGTATAGACATGATTCTGGCATGTTAGTACAAATCTAGGAATCGCGTGACTTTTGATAAGGTGTTGGCATCTACTGAAAAAGAACGATTTTAACTACATTTATCAATATTTAACTTCCGCATTTGTTGTTTAGAAAACAAATTGTACACTGGTTCTAAGACAGCAACAGCTGCCAGAAAAATCTTTTGTCAAAATGAACATTTACGCACATAGCGCGCGCTCACTCATGCCAGTAACATCTTTAGTTATGGCCACCAATTGCGATAATTCTCTGGTCGTCTATGTCCTTGTCTTTGTCTATTCCTGTCTTTGTCTTTGTCGTTGTCTTTGTCATCGTTGTCGTCATCGTCATCATCGTCGCAGCACGTTGTCGTCGTCGCAGTAGTAACACCAGTACGCAGCAGCAGCTCTTGTTGTTGTTGTTGTTGTTGTTGTTGTTGTTGTTGTTGTTGTTGTTGTTGTTGTTGTTGTTGCTGCTGCTGCTGCTGCTGCTGCTGCAACTGCTGCTCATGTCGTTCACATATTAAATGGCAGTGCTACGTCTTTGGCTGAGCACGTCTACCTAGCTATTCATGAATCCGCTCAACACTTCAAGCTGAAGCCAGTTTTTGTGAGAGACAGTAAAGAAGGGAGGATAGAAACCCCGAGAATCATACTGGAATAAGAATCTCCCGACCAAGCAGCAAAAGAGGACTATCGTAGATTAGAACGCTGGAATAATCTCTCAGTGCAGGAGTAGATATATGGCATATGACATGTTGATGCATATAGATGTCTAGTAAAAACGATTCACGGAAAATCTGAAACAATGCTTAGGCAGCAATGTCTGCTCTCGCACGGATTACCGTCAACATATATGTAACCGATACGTTATTACATGATAAAGAATGTATTATGCATGCACCTACATGACGTCACACGATATCTATTAATGAGACAAAAGGGCGGCACACATCAACCGACAATATCACGATATTAACAAGTAAATTATTGCGATATAAAAATAGGGCAGCAGCTGAAAGTGAATGATATGCCATTACTGATTCCTCCATTAACTGCATCATGTTGAATATTTTGTCCGCTTGCCTGCCTGCCTGCCTGCCTGCCTGCCTGCCTGCCTGCCTGCCTGCCTGCCTGCCTGCCTGCCTGCCTGCCTGCCTGCCTGCCTGCCTGCCTGCCTGCCTGTCCGGAGCTCTATCTCAAAACTTCTGCTCCGACATGACTAAGATTTTAACACAACGATGGCACTTACCGTGCAAGGGGATTTCAAGACTTTAAACCTGATCCAGATAAAAGAACCCGGATCCAGCTCGGAAAAAATTCTGGATCTATGGATATCTTGAAAACCGCTTGTTCGATTTGACTCAAATATTAACACAAGAAATGGTCTGGCCATACACTATGCACTATACACTACGCACTACGCACTATGCACTATGCACTATGCACTACGCACCACGCACTACGCACTATGCACTATACACTATGACCAAAATAATTCTGGAAAATCCGGTAGAATCCAGAAAATCCGGACAGTTTTTATAGTGTAACAAAAACGGGAGGGCGAGGGACCTTTCCAAGTGTATACATCCATCATATGACGTCATAGGCAGCAACAGCGGCCAGTCAAATTAGTTTCAAAATACTTAGCAGCTTAATTGTATAGTTTTCTGGAAATTGATAGTCAGAGAGTTCAGAGATCGATCGATCCCAACACGGACGAGGTGTGGGTGGAGCTTAGATAGAGATAGTGGGGCATAGCTAAAACTGGAAAGGTCCATTTTGCGCAATCTCTGATTGTTCTTGTTAATGGTTGGCGACATCATTCTCTCTCCTTACCTTGTCGGTGCATGAGATAAGGCGTGTCTGCTTCGGTGGAGAGGTGGCCGAATGTATAGGGTGGTTCCGCTTTAATTGTCGTCTCAGGCATGCGGCTGGTCAGCGTCGGCTGGTAGTAACGATCGACCTCATCACATGTCGGTAACAAGGCTAAAAAGTGTATTTTGTATATATATATATATATTTTTTTTTTTTTTTTACTAAGTTTAATGATATATGTAAGACTTAGCAGTTCGTTTCTAATTAGTTATTACTTACAACTAGTTAGGTAAGGTAGGCAATTATAAATGCTGTGTATGTGTTGGTGTCGCCTGTAAGTAAGTTATAACCAGGTAGTATGTTTACATGGCCTGCGTATATGTGGATAATACTAATTATCACGAGGTATATCTTTAGTCGTACATAGATAGTAATAATACTTCCAAATTAAATCATAATGCAACTTATTAAAGGATTAAGCCACTGTATGATCGCCAGTTTGGAATATAACTACTGGACGGCGAGGTGGGGGAGGGGGGGGGGAGGAGAGGGCGATCAGGAGGTGAAGTAGGCAAATGATGAGGTGGGGGGGAGCAGAGGATGGGGAGGAGGAGGATGGCGGGTGGGGCTGATGAGGAGGGGGCGGTGAGGCGGTGGAGAAGGCTTATGATGAGGAGGAGAGGGCGGAGGAGGAGGTTGGAATGTAACTACTGGACGGTGAGGAAGAGGGGAGGAGAATGAGGGTTTGCGAGGAAGAGGAGGAGGGGCGTGAGGTGGATGATAAGGAGGCAGATGACGAGGAGGAAGAAGTGGAGGAGGAGATGGATGGAGAGGAGAAGGAAGGGGCGCAGCGGGAGTAGTAGGAAAATGGGTTGTAGGGGAAGGAGGAGTAGGATTAGGGTGAGGAAGGGTGAAATGCGGAGGAGCAGGACGAGGAGAAGAAGAAGAAGAAGAAGAAGAAGAAGAAGAAGAAGGAGGGTGATGAGGATGAGGAGGACGACGACGACGACAACGGGAACGAGGAGGACCATGAGGACGAGGCGGACGAGGGCGAGGGCAAGGCTAAGACCGAGGAGGAGGAGGAGAAGAAGGAGGAAGATGGGGAGATGGGGGGGGGGGGGGGGAGGAGGATATAATAAATCGTCAATACTTACATTGCTTAAGGAAATTCAGATGAGTCATGAGGACGTCCGCATTTCGCGGGTTTACGAGACGAGATAGTTCGTCACGTGACATATGACACAATGTCTTCCCGTCAGTACAAGTCAAGACTTCTGGCTCTATATCTAGCAGCGAGTACTCCTTAATCGCCCACTCGAGCCACTGGCCTACATGAACTGTGTTCCACACGGTGGGATCTGTCAATGTAGGAAATAACACGCAGCGCGTTAAATCAAAACAAAAATTCCCCAACATTTATACATCTATAATACTGTATATTTTCCAATAAGCTATGCCTGTCACCGTTTTCATTTAAATTCGTTTCAAAATATTCGATAGAATAATCTTTGCATCATATATAAGTTGCCACGTTAGGTCTGTGTTGGTGAAATGGATAAGAGTGTTAGGCTCAATAATGGGGCGCATCGCTATCTATATCAATAGACCTTTCCAGTTTTAGCTATGCCTCGCCCATTTCCAGCTAAGCTCCACCCACACCTCGCTCGTGTTGGGGTCGATCGATCCCTGATCTCGCTGACTATCATTTTTCAGAAAACTGTACAGTTAAGCTGTTGAATGGGTTGAAACTAATTAGACTGCGTGCTGTTGCTGCCTATGGAAGCAACAGCGCCTAATCAAATTAGTTTCAAAATAGGCCTAATTAACAACATGTTTATCAAATAGTAAAGAAATACATGCTATTCGTACAACAACGCTTAATCCATCATCGTTTAAGCGTTCGTGGTGAACTTACAGACGTCATTCATGACGTAGTGATTGTGACGTCATCGTACACGTCGCGTAGTTGATTATGACGTCATATGATTAATGGATAAACTGGAACCCTTCATTGACTGAATATAGGTGGCCAGTAGTAGTTGCTACATCATTCCACTTGAAACGCTGGCTATCAGATAATAGAAGGGTCAGTTTCTAGCAATGCCGCGCCCATTTCTAGCTAAGCTCCGCCCATTTTATGTGCCTGGGAATCAACTTATGCACTTTAAATCTTAAATTCCTAGTATTAATGGCTAAGGGACGAGTAACCAAACTTCAGTTATATAGACCTACTTCCTAGAAGATTCGAAGTTTTAATATAAAAAGCACAGGAAATTTCTATATTGACGAGCTGATTATCTCGCCATACGAATTCAGTAGGTTATATGGCTAAAATTTGGCAAAAGGTAAACTCTTCAATATCATGAAACTAATTTGACTGGAGGATGTTGCTGCCATGTTGCTCTGTCAAATTAGTTTCAAAATACGCAGCAAAATGTTTATTAAATGTGCGTAGTCACACCAGAATTCTTGAAAAGAAATTGTTCAAATAGTACACTTTTAGATGCTTAAATTTAAATTGTGTACCTAAATGTAATGAAGCGAAATAAATCTTAACATAAGATGGTTTCATTCCGTAAAAACTAATATAATATTTTTAGTTGTGAAGTTGAATTAGAGACTCTAATTTAATTTTGCAACTTGAAAATATTATATTAACTATTTTAATTTATACGTAATGAAAACTGGTTGTACAAAATGTCTTAATAATAATTAAATTTCACAGCTCAAATGATTATATTAATTTATAAGGAATTAAATTATCATAAGTTGGAATTTATTTCTTTTCATTACATGGAGGTCTAAGCTTATAAAAGTATAATATTTTAACAATTAAATCTTTACGTATTCTGGTATGAATGCGTGACTTTAAATTTTATATTTTCTTAGGGGAACCTTAAATACAAAGGAAGTTAATTATTATTTATTGATTTCAGCCGATCTTTTGCATTTTTCTGATTTTGTTTTATTTCTTACAACCAGTGGCTCTACTCTATGTCCAATGTCCTTTATTTTGTCGCCCATAAACACCCAGAAACTGACAAAAAATTGAAAACGTCCAACTGACGACACTTCGAACGAATGCCAACGAATGGCAGGATGCGAGTGACAATATTTTCAATGCTTTCCCTCAGCTGGCAAACTGTCAAAGAATGAGGGAACCGCTAATTATATTTATATACATGGAAGTAACCCACACCATAAAGAACCCCGCGTATGAGATATCGCTAATTAATCTATCACGTTAGATATTATTAGTTATACACTGTAATAATTAGCACTACTTCTCGGAATGCATCACAAATGCATCATGGACTAAGCATTATCACAGTAACTCTTTTAACTGCACGTATCTCAATGGAGTAAGCCGATCTGTGACTTAAGTATATAACGTCATAATCAATTACGTCACATGTAGGCTGACGCTATAATCATAACCCGGCCATTAACATTAAAAAATCCGTCAATTGTACGAGTTGTATACATGTATGTCTTTGACTGATATAGGCCTACCATTTAATACATAATCTGTTGAATATTTTGAAAGTAATAGGCAGCAGCAGCCCCCAGTCAAATAGGTTTCAAACTAGTCAACAGCTTACCGGTAGGTATATAATTACCTTGAAATCGGAAGTCTGCTAATTCATGATTCAAACAATAAAAATTAACTCCCAACACGCGCAGAAAAGTGGCCTGAGCTTAACTAGCAAGGGCATAGCGAGTAATGGATCCGACTGCTTCAAGACGACAACACAGGAAAGCTGCTGAGTAATTTGAAACTAAACTAAACTAGAACCATACATATATACACGTTATGCCTACAGGCAAATTAGTTTCAAAATATTCAAGAGAGTTTTTCCTACATCGTAAGGAATGTGTTGGATCTGACCGGTAAGTGTTAACCCTTTTATAACAAATCCGGCCAAAACCGGCCTCTGATGTGGTGGCTTTGACAATGTCCATGTGCAGGATAAGAGATTTTTTTGAAAATTCACCACTGGAATGACTGGCTCGATAATCGGAGGTGGCAGTGATGGTGGTGGTGGTGGTTGCTGTTTTGTTATTGTTTGGGTTTTTTCTGTATTGTTGTTGTTGTTATTGTTATTGTTGTTACTGTTATTGTTGTTGTTGTTGTTTTTGTTGTTGTTGTTGTTGTTATTGTTATTGTTGTTACTGTTATTGTTGTTGTTGTTGTTGTTTTTGTTGTTGTTGTTGTTGTTGTTGTTTGTACCGGTTTTACTGCTTTGCTGTTTTTCTGTATTGTTGTTGTTGTTTTGGTTGTTGTTATTGTTGTTGTTGTTGTTGTTGATGTTGTTGTTGTTGTTGTTGTTGTTGTTGTTGTTGTTGTTGTTGTTTGTACTGGTTTTGCTGTTGGTTGTAAATAGTCGTGAGTGTTGCTGTTGGTTGTGATGATGGTGATGTTGGCGGAGATGATTGATGGTGATGGTGGTTCAGGCAAATCAATCGACGACAACATTGGAGACGAACAGGACGACGGTGCTGATGACGATCTTTCTTTGTTTATCTGCTCGTTCTGGGCTGATTTTCTAATGAAATGTCGAGTTGATGCAACTATGTATCTAAGGACACAGATGATAACAGCTTCTATGTTGATTCTTTCTTTGTTACTATCAAGCCGTTTACACATGATGTCTAATTTTTAAAGATTTTTGTGGCGGTAAATTCAGGGACAGACCTGGCTTTCACAAATTACTAGCCAATAGTACCCTTTTTCTTAGCCAAATCTGTACTTTTTTAGCCAATGCTTTCCAATGTTTACAGTTCATCACCACCAGGTAACCATTTTAACTGAACGCTACATACCAGATGCAAGATTATGTTGAACATTTTGAAACTAATTTGCATGGGAGCTGTCCAGTCAAATTAGTTTCCAAATATTCAAACTCTAGCCTACAGGGGTGCCTTTTATCTGAGATATTAGGATTTCAGGGTTTATTTGGTCACAGTAAACCATAATATACATGTATAAGTACTAGTCACATAAATATTTATCTTAAATTTTTTTTTCCAAAGTTAATTTTAATGATTTTCTAATTTGAAATTAGGTATTTATCATATGATTTTAATCATTAGCCAAATATTTAGCCAATCCTGCTTTCTATTAACCAGATCTCAATTTAGCTAGCATTTGGCGAATTGGCGAATGGGTAGGTCGGTCTCTCGTAAATAATATAACTTATCATTGGTTTACTATTCACCGGGGTTAACCGATGTTGTGTCAACAGCACCTGAAAGCGCTACAAATACTACTTATATCAATTAAGCATTTTAATGCTCAACACTTTTCAAGGAATTTTAATATTAGAAAACTATTTTTTGTCAATTTGCCTCTGAAAATTTTGACCGGCCTGTCCATTAAAGGGGTAATGCCACAGAAAAGTCAAGCTTTGGCTTACCCAGTATTCACTTGCAGGTCAAGAGAAGAGTATTTTTTTTAAATTGTACCACTTGAATGACTGTCTTGGTTACCAAGCCATCATTCCAGTGGTTAATTTTCGAAAATACGGTTCTCTTGACCTGCTAATAGAAATGTCCATTTGCAGGCCAAGAGAAGACTATTTTTTAAAGTTTACCACTGGAATGACTGGCTTGAATATAAGAAAATATATAAAAAATTTTAACAAATTTAGTCGTTCAAGTGTTGAGGAATGTTCATAATGACATTCTATGAGCAAATATTTTGCTTTACTGGCCCAGGTTTGGTCATTAAAGATGCATATTCACAGCAGAATGGACTAAAACAAACAAGCTAAAATAACCGCGCGCCCGGATGCAACGAAACGGAACAAATCCCAGCATATGACGATTTCATTACGTATGAATTAATATAATTTTTTTTAAGTTGTCAAATTGAATTATAGGCACGAGTCCCTAATTCAAATTCACAACTAAACCTACGAAATGTATTTATATGGAAAGAACTCGTCACATGCTAAGACCTATCCCCGCCCCACGCAATCTAAGCCTCCAAATGTATATAGCTTCAACAATTCCCCTTCCATGCATTCTGGCGCGAACACGCACCCTTAAAGGGATAAATCCGACGCCACCGATTTTGGTTTTAACACAATTGTTATTATTATAACCTTCAGTATGATTAACCTGGTCACTCCAGGTCACATTTATTATTAATTAATGGCTGTTGTTGTTGTTGATGTTGGTGTTGGTGTTGGTGTTGGTGTTGGTGTTGTCTGTTCTCGTCGTGGTCGTCCTAATTTGCCATTGTTATCACCGTTTTAGTTTCTGTTATTAAATCTGTCATCATCGCGGTCTTTTATCTGTTCTGAAATTGAGAAGATATGACGCGGATAAAGCCACACAGCTTAGCTAAAAGTTTTGAATTTTTATTTGGAAATAATTTTTCGAATTTGAAGTAATTTGGTCGGCTGCAGTAATATTTGGGGAGGAGTTCACATCTTTCTTTCTGGACATATCCGTTCTTCCCTGGGTAGCCCCTCCCATCGACCCTTTTCATTCGGTAGCTGATGGTTACTAGTTCTGAATTTGGTAAATGTAATCCGATTTCTGTCTCCAAGTGTTGTATGTATGCTTCAATTTCACAATTGGACTTAAATGCTGTATATTTTTCCCTTTCCATGATTCCCCTAATTGTCCCGTCCAGTTTTGTACAAATTGGTCCTGATGGTTTTTCTTTATCTGACTTTTAAACACATTTATGCGTTCTACTGATTGTATATTCCATATATATCCCAGAATTAAAAAGAATTATGCTCACTGATTGCCTAACACTCTGCAACTAAGTATATACTTGGCATTTCACGACAGACTCAGAGTCTGCAGCGAAAGAAAGAAAATTATATGGCGATTCGACGGAGTAACTAGCTGGTTTTCTTAATGAAAAAGGTGTTACCTCGCTATTGTTAACTTGTTTATTGTAGCGCTTTGTGTTGTGATTAGTACGGCGGGATATAAACACAAGGAACACAGGCGTGAATCGATTTTAATTGTATTCATGTACTGATAAAATGCGACGGAAAAGTACACACTTCAGATTTTAAAATAACATGAAATTTTTGACGATTTTCCGGTTTTTCCTCAATTACATCGTAAAAGTCGCGATTTTAAAAATAAATCGAACTTCACGATTAAATCGAAAAATCGCGCAAGCCTATCCCATCCCACATTCTTCTAGTATTCCTTTAATTTGATTAAGCCATTTGTATTGTGTGTTATGAAGAGGATAGTCATTTAATATTTATTTATAAATTTGAACTGATATTTTAGCCTGTTTTCCTGTGATGAGTCTAAGCCAAAAGTTTATCATACGTAGCTCTATATAGATTATTAGGGGCAATTCGCCTGTTTTTTCATATAACATGTACTTTGGTGTGCTGTGGTTTACCTTTAGTACGTGCCTTAAAAAGAGGTTTTAACATTTTACAATATAGTGCAGTGTTTCACTACCAGTTGCAAGTTTTAGGTTTCAGTGGCAATCTACTGGCAAATCAGTATTTCACAGCTTTCGCGCTACTATATCCCTGAAGTGTGATACCTGCTCATCGATTGGCGAAACGTGATAGCTATCATTAATTCTAAGTATTTCTTGGTAAAGCGAGTGACAACAGTAGTTTATACTAGGAACAGCAATTATAGTAAGCGACAATAACGACGAAGACGACGAGGATGGCGAAGACAGCGACGATACCAGCAACAGCAACAATGACAACACAAACGATACAAAACATTGACCATGACGACTACGAAATTAATACCAGCAACATGAACAACACCAACAAGATCACTACCAACAAGAACACCAACAACAAGAACAATAACAACATCTACAACAACATCTGCAAGAACATCTACAACAACAACAACAACTACTACTATATCTACAACAACAACAACAACAACTACTACTACTACTACTACTACTACTACTACTACTACTACTACTACTATTACTACTACATCATCAACTACTACTGCAATAACAACAACTCCAAGAAAAACAACGGCAACAGCAGCGACGACGACGACAACGACAAACAACAAGAACACGAATAACAAGAATAAGAACAACAACAACAACAACAACAACAGCAGCAGCAGCAGCAGCAACAACAACAACAACAGCAACAACAGCAACAACAGCAACAACAACAACAACAACTACAGCAAAAAACAGCTACAACGACAACAGCAATATCGAAATATCAATATGTGTATATTGTACTGGACAAGAAAAATTGTAGATATAATGCATACTAGCTACTATTCATGTAACTACTATGTATATACACCTCGCCCCCACCCCACCACCACCACCCAATCCCACCCCCATATACCATGGAACGTGGTCTGGGTTGTAAATAAATCCTTTCATTTCATTTCACCCCAATGGTAAACTTAAGCCAGCCAGGTTTTACCCCAATATCTATATGGATTTTCTTGACATTTTCAAGTTCAAACAGCATCTGCCTTAGTGATGAAAAAACATCCGCAAGACAACGGAGAGCTACTTTTGTAAATCCAGTAATAAATTTACAAAAATGTGTATTCTCTTGGCCTGCAAGTCCACTGAGCAAACATTTGAATGTGCTTGATAAATCTTGACCATTAAAGGATTAATTGATATGTGTAGTATTTAAACGTTTTGATTGGCTGCTGGCACAAGAATGGTCAAAATGCTGGTTCTTATACAAGGTTGCCGGCAACCTCACATTTGAGTGACGTTAAATGGATGCTAATCTCATCTCAAATGTTATATTACACCAATAGATTATGGTTTATAGATTCCAGATCATTCATATCCTGTCACATTCCCTTATCTGTATCACAATTATCTGCTTTGTAATATCGCGTACATGTTGAACAGTGATCGCCGCCATTCTGTCTCCTTTAGTGATAGTGTGTGATGTCATGTAATAATCATCTTGTTGAATAGTTTGAAACCAATTTGACTGGAAGGTGTTGCTGTCTATGGCAGCAACCACTTCCAGATAAATTAGTTTCAAAATATTCAACAGTTTAACTGTAGGCGTGCTTCTATACCGCATTGTCAAGCTATAGTTGGCGCCTCCATAACTGGGTGCATATACCGAGGCAGACACGCTAAGCTTTTTCTGATTGGTTGAAAAGTAGATCATAACAGCCATCACAAGCTGTAGAAATGTACCAACATTTAGCTACTAAAACCTGAATATCTTTCTTTGACGGGATGATAAAAAGCCTTAAATTCCTAACATAGTTTAGGAGTGTCCTATTAGATCATCTGTCTAGATATCATGAGATGGTGGGAAGGGTGGGCGCAACCTGTGACGCGTGAAGGCCAGGCAGTGTGTGTCCCAACCTATTAGTCATTTTTGTTACATATATGTATCGGCTAGTATTGGCGATCGAATATCCGATGTTCATGTGGAGATTGCAAGCACCATTATGGTTTACATCAGAATGATAAGCATAATAGACCTTTCCACCGTATCCATCCATCATATGACGTCTCAATCAACTACGTGACGTGTAGGATGACATCGTAATCAATTACAGCACGAATGCCTCGATTTAGTCCGTCTTAAACGCTTAACAGTCCGACACCTTGTACGAGTTGTATGTCTACTATTTAATAGCCATTCTGCCCAATATTTTGAAACTAATTTGACTGGGCGCTGTTGCTGCCAATGGCAGCGTTAGCACCTAGTCAAAGTAGATTCAAAATTTTAAACAGCTTACCTGAATAGTTTTCTGGAAATTGATAATCAGGGAGATCGATCCCAACACTGAAACTAAGGTATCTACGTCTACAGACAATATGTGGGTGAATATTCCTGATTACTGGTTACTCCAGTGTGAACACGGTGGAGCTTAGCTAGGGATGGGCGGGGCATATCTAAAACTGAAACGGTCCTTAGAGCAGCTACCCTCACCATAACACGAGTCAGTATATTCACCCACATATTGTCTGTAGACGTAGATACCTGTCTGATCGCAGCAAGCCATCAGCGACTAATTTCAATGGGTAATAATGGATCAGTTTTGAGATTTGAGAAGTGATGTTTGAATGAGCACGATACCAACGATCCGTCAACATCTTCTGATCGACCATGCTTAGTTCATGACAATTTGACAGCTGATAGGATAGTAATTTCTTTACTTCTTGTTTCTTGTGTCCTTGTGCACATTGATTATTTACTATGTAGTTTATATCGATGGCTCACAATGTGTATTCATTGTGCAGATGAACCACGTTCATAACTTAGGGTGCCCTTGAATTTTTGACGCATGGCGGTCACACACTAGATCAGAAATAAAGTGTCAATTATAAGGGTGTGGGCATCTTTGGGAGGATTGGGTGAATTGTTTGATGTTTCTCTATCAGTGCAAGCTTGGGCCGTGTTCTCACTACTAGAGATGTAACCGGCGTAACGGCATGCTGAGGTATGGCGTTATTCCTGATTACTGGTTACTCCAGTGAGAACACGGCCAGCTATTCCTGATTACTGGTTACTCCAGTGTGAACACGGCCATAGTTGTGTTAATTATGGATCAACCCAAGTCTCTAGTCATAGAATTATACCTGTAGGCTATGCTAGACGAAACTCAAAATTCATCTCCGCAGCAACTGCAAAATAGAGTTAGGAATCTAGAGCATATATGATCATATCAGCTCAATGATGTTGTTCGTTTCATTGTTTTGATCTTTTACTGTTAAGGTATCATTGTTGAAATGCGTTATCCTAAGTCGTTTAAAAGGAGCATAAAAGCGGGACTCTTGGACAAAACATCACGCACGCACGCACACACGCACGCACGCACGCACGCACGCACGCACTCACGCACGCGCGCACGCACGCACGCACGCACGCACGCACGCACGCACGCACTCGCGTACTCGCGTACTCACTCACGCACGCACGCACGCACGCACGCACGCACGCACGCACGCACGCACGCACGCACGCACGCACGCACGCACGCACGCACGCACGCACGCACGCACGCACGCACGCACGCACGGATGGATGGATAAACTGGAAAGGTCGATTGTCATCGCATTATCTACATATATGAATTAGAACAAGTTATGTAGGTCTTTCTCCTGATCACTGGGCTTATCATATCTTGACTGGTTTCTTCTGTGCTCAATATACCCGGTCTCCCCAATAAGGCTGGCCGATAAATGTCCTTCAAGTAGAAGGAATGAGATTTGATACCTTTCCAGCATTGCTATTGTGTGTCAATGTCGCAATGAAAACTATTATGGTAAGTGTGGGTGCTATATATCGGCATGTGTTGTCTGTTCAAGATTAAGATATATAGCATATTCCAGCGGAAATCCTCCATTTGACCGTGTAATACTCGGTGTCCCCATTCCTAGTGGCGGATTTCAGTTTATCGATCAATCAAATGACGGCATAGTCAACTACGTGGCATGTGTGATAACGTCATAATCAATGACGTCATGAATTACGTATCGACGTTCGTCACGAACGCTTAATTAACGACGGACTAAGCGTTGTTGTACGAAGTGCATGTCTTATTATTTAATAAACATGCTGTTCAATATCTTGAAACTAACTAACATAGGCAGCAACAGCGGCCAGGCAAATTAGTTTCAAAATAGTTAATAAACATGATGTTGAATATCTTGAAACTAATGTGACAGGGCCATAAGCAGCAACAGCATCCAGTCAAATTAGTTTCAAAATATTCAACAGCTTACCTCTATAATTTTCTGGAAATTGATAGTCAGTGCGTTCAGGGATCGATCGATCCAACACGGCGGAGTGTGGGTGGAGTCTAGTTAAAGAGGGGCCTGCATAGCTAAATCTAGATTCCCTCCATTGGTTATGTAGTCCGTGGAAGCTTCGTGACATAGATTGTCGTCCATGTTGTGATATCATCTTCCGAAATACAATCCCTGAGAACGCAGGTTACGGGGCCGATACTTGACCAATACTGGGACAACACGGCCTGGTATTGGCCCAGTACCGACACAGTAATTTGCGTTATCCACGGATGGAGCCGCTTCCCCAGACTGAAGATTAAGATGACCAAATCTAATTGCGCTGATAACACGAACTAACACTTGGATTGCTCAACTAAGTCTCAGATTTCTATTCCGTAAATGCCTTGCTATAGTGCTGGGTCTCACAGAAGATTTTTGTCAGCTAGAATCTGGGCGCAGGGGTGAAACGTTTGTGGGTACCAACCCAGGTATTTGTGAACGGCCAACCACAACACTAAAACACAACTTCCAATTCCGCAGGCCGCTGTTCTTTATAATAATAGCATATGTCGTTAGTATATTGGCATATATCCTAACGTGTGATCAGTTTTACATTTTATGAGTTTTACAATTACAGGAAACATGCACATTCCTAGTTTAAGGTACCCATTTACGCAGGTATGATGTGCAAATCTGAAATCTGCACATGATTTTACATACGAATCAATCATCAAATCGCCTTGCCTCTCTGCCGCAGATACTAGTCGACCTGGTCTATATCATAACTACAACAGCTGCTGATTCTATTATCGGGAATTTCCAGTGTGAAAGGACCACGCTTTCCGCATCAGCGCGCGAAACGACATATGCTGAAGGTAGGTTCTGGACAGATGTTCCGGAAGGTCATCTTGGACGCGCGTGCTAAATAGTGTAGATGTCCCCCGCGTCGTAATTACTAACGACTAAAGCGTGACGTCACACGTTGTCGTGGGTGGAGGTGATAAGAAGGATCAAGTTCAAACTTACGTACACCAGGTAACTATGCGACATATAGAAATGGATACCATAGGCGTAGGAACAGGAAACATGAGGGGCAAGGTGGTCTAGAGTCCTCCACCACCCTCCAATACCATCCCCAGCGCGCCCCCAACAGCCCACCCCAGGCTGTTCCTCTCCCATAGTGTATCATCCCCACAGCGCTCCCACCACCCCTAGATTTGTGCTCTACCCATAGTCTAGACACGCACGCACGCACGCACGAACGCACGCACGCACGCACGCACCCACCCACCCACCCACCCACCCACCCACCCACCCACACACACACCCACCCACCCACCCACCCACCCACTCACTCACGCACTCACGCACTCACGCACGCACGCACGCACGCACGCACGCACGCACGCACGCACGCACGCACGCACGCACGCACGCACGCACGCACGCACGCACGCACGCACGCACGCACGCACGCACGCACGCACGCACGCACGCACGCACGCACGCACTCACTCACGCACGCACGCACTACACGCACGCACGCACTCACTCACTCACGCACGCACGCACGCACGCACGCACGCACGCACGCATTCATTCACTCACTCACTCACTCACTCACGCACGCACGCACGCACGCACTCACTCACTCACTCACTCACTCACGCACGCACGCACGCACGCACGCACGCACTCACTCACTCACTCACTCACTCACTCACTCACTCACTCACTCACTCACTCACTCACTCACTCACTCACTCACTCACTCACTCACTCACTCACTCACTCACTCACTCACTCACTCACTCACTCACTCACTCACTCACTCACTCACTCACTCACTCACTCACTCACTCACTCACTCACTCACTCACTCACGCAGGCACTCACGCAATCAATCACTCACTCACTCACTCACGCACGCACGCACGCACGCACGCACGCACGCACGCACGCACGCACGCAAGCACGCACGCACAGGTTACAGTAAGTTCCTACACCCCCGGCATAGTGTTTTGATGCTCTAGAGAAAGAAGAGAATTTGTCCTGTGTTTACTATTGTAAAATACATATGCTTGAAATGTGTAGCAGCCGTTAATAATAAGCCTAACGCGAATCGAATCCTCTCCTGATAACGCATGTTACTTAGCCAATACCGGGCCGTATTGGCCCAGTACCAGCCCAGTGACCTGCGCTATCATGGTGCAGTTCAACCCTTTGAACACTGCATTTCCAGAATCTCGATTTCAAGGTAAAATGGTACAGGTAAGCCGTTGAATGTTTAGAAACTAATTTGACAGGAGCATGTCACTGGCGTTGCAACAGCTCTCAGTCACAAAATATGTTCCTTACAAGACATTGTGAAATTGAATTATGGATACCTATATTCCTATCCGTAAAATAGAACGAAACAAATCATATTAATTAAACCCTTGCCACTCTAATGTCAATATTCTGCATCAATAGCAAAGAAACTTGTGTACATTTTGCAACAATAACAGCACCATCTTCCACCAAATTTGCTGAAAAATTAACACCAGTTCATCTTTGAATTTAATTTGAAAATTGGTAAGGATTAAACGGAGGGAAATAATATATTAAGATTTATTCATTTCGTTTCATTTCATTGAGATACCCAACCTAATTCTCGAAAAGTGTACAGTTTTTACAAGTTTGTTTTCACGCATCCTGGTGTGAAGGTCGGTCTAAAAGACTAACTGTCTTGAATTTCTAGAAGCGTTACTGCATAGATGTGATTTATCAACTAGGCCTATGTTGACAATAATATACACATAAAACCGCCGTCCCAGCCGCCGCAGCCACAACAGTTGCAGTAGCCGCCGCCGCCACCGCTGCTGTCTCCACCTCCGCCACCGCCGACGGTGACGACGACAACAACGACGACGAGATGATTAATGTCAACATTCACTTTAAATTCGCTACTATTAACAAGTATAGGCTTAATAGTGTCCAAGATTTATCATTGACGTTTAAAACATAATTGCATAGCCGCGAGATTACATCTTTCACCAGTAATTGTTGAAATATACTAATTTTGACTCTATAAGCTCAATTACTCAAATACTTTGCGGTCGTTTAACCCTGACGATAGTCGATATATTCATAACAAAAAGCACTTATAACGCAAGCTAAGGGGCCGGTACTAGGCCAGCATAGCCAGGTATTGTCCCAGTGCCGGCCCAGTAACCAGCGTTATTAAGGGATGGTCAGCCTAACACAAGCGGACAGTTTTCGTCGTTTCAGATCGGTTGTTTCAGGTATCGCGGTCCTTGTTGTCGGGCCAGCGAAGTGTGGCAAATAGCGTTGCTTTTCGTACCTAATTAATCATTCTTGGCGTTTATTACAATATTAGTATTGTGTTCAGTTTCAAATAATTACAGTTTCAGTTGAATTGTTACGAGATTTATGGCCATATGGTTGCATTGATACGCAATAACGTTGGATTACCTCCCGGGTGTTTTTACGTTAAAATCCGGGGTTTTTTTCTCTCGCGTGAGCTTTGATGAATCAAGAGGAAATGTATTGGTTATTTTTTAAAATATCAACAAAATAAAGACGAGGTATGGCAATGGACCTTTGCAGTTTATCCATTCATCATATGACGTCATAATCAACTACGTGGCGTGTAGGATGACGTCATAATCATAACGTCATGAATGACTCGGTTTAGTCCGTCTTAACCGCTTAATAGTCCAACACGTCGTACGAATTGTATGTCTTTGTTATTTAGTAATGACGCGGTTGAATATTTTGAAACTAATTTGACTGATTGCCATAGGCAGCAACAGTGCCCAGTCAAATTAGTTTCAAAATATTCAACAGCTTATCTGTATAGTTTTCTGGAGACTGATAGTCAGGGAGTGCAGGGTTCGATCGATCCCAACACGAGCGAGGTGTGGGTGGAGCTTAGCTAGAGGTGGGCATTGCAATGCTGATGGGGCAAGCGTGGGTGCGCTATGAATGCAACGCTTGCTGCTTTTATCAAAAGTTTCAAAAAAATGTCAACATCTAGACAGACCGACCGACAGACAAGCATTCATACTTATGCAAGCCATTGGTCGCAGCTAAAACATTTATTTATTTATTTATTTATTTATTTATTTATTTATTTATTTATTTATTTATTTAAATTCACATTGTTGAAAGTTTTCGACTTTTCGTCACATATGTACTAGGGTATGGGCTGCCAAATGAAAGACCCACAATCACGTCAAAATGTTTGAACATAAAATTGGTAAAATTGTATACTTTTAGAGGCTTAAATTCTATACCCCAATGTAATGAAACGAAATAAATTTAAACATATGATAATTTCCTTACGTAGGAATTGGGATTTTTTATTTCTGAAGTGTGCTTAGGGATAGACTCTACGCGTCTTTAATTTAATTTCACAAATTAAGCAATTATATAAGGCTAATTCATATTGATATAAAATCATCGTATGTTAATACCTCATTTCGTTTCATTATAATGAGGTACATAGCCTATATTAAGCCTCTAAAATTAATCTATATATATAATCACCATTTTCATCATTCGTATTATCATTATTGTATCGTGTTTTTGTTGTTATCGTTGTTATAGTTGTAATCATTGTTGTTGTTGTTGTTGTTGTTGTTGTTATTGTTGTTGTTGTTGTTGTTGTTGGCTTTTATTACCCTTGTTGTTGCTATTGTCGTTGTTAGTGTCGTTGTTTTTGTTGCCGTCGTTGTTGCCGCCGTGGTCATCGTCGTCGTTTGATGATATTGTTGTTGTTGATTATTTGTTATTATTGCTGATAGTCGTCGTTGTCGTCATTGTCGTCGTTGTCGTCATCTGCGTCGTCGTAATCGTTGTCGCCTTCATGTGTCACGTTTGTATCCTTCCATATACATAGTTATCATTATCGAAATCGTTTACCCCCACCCCTCCCCACGCCCCCACCCCACCACCAACCCACTCCCTCCACCCCCGCCCCATTGTTGTCCTATTATTGTAGGGTTATTGCCACTATAGCAGTCGTCCTCTTCCTCAGTAGCGTCGTCGTTATTGTCATATTCGTTGGGGAATTTGTGAAAGGAGCTATCTTGCCGGAAAATATCAGTTATGATTCGAATGAAATTGCATATCTTTGTTAAGAGAATTGTATTTCTTATGGAGAGTAAGTTGCTGAATTTGTAATAATTCGGTCTGCTGCAAAACAATTTGGGCAGATGATTTCGTCTTTCTTTTTTTTGTGCTAAAGTACAAACTAGCAGGAAACTCTCACATAATTCTCCCATAATTCCCAGATACGTTGCTCTCTTGGGGTTCCCTCCCAACGGCTTTTTTCAATAGGTAAGTGATGTTTACTCGTTCTGAATTTAGTGAGTATGATTCTGTACCTATCTCCAAGTGTAAATAAATATGGTTCTAATTCAAGGTGTGTCTTAAATGATTTATAGGTTTTCCCCTTCCAAGATTCCCCTATCTGTTCATCCCAGTTCTGCTTTGTTGTTTTAATGTCAATTTTTTTAAGAATCCCGTAAATTATTCATACCTGCTTATTACTCTACACGACCAAACTACTATAAATTTGAAAAGCTGTTGTCGACTCCTAACTTGACATTGCAAAGAAAACTATGCCAATTTGCTGCAAAGGAATAATTTTTCTCATTTTGTATGCCGAAGTGTGCTATACAATTAGATCAGACACTAGTCGCAATAGTTATGACACTCTAAAATGTGTCCTTATCCCTGACCTAGTGCTAAACAACAGCAACAATGATGACGACGACGACGACGACAACTGCTGCTGCTACTACTACTACTACTACTACTACTACTACTACTACTACTACTACTACTACTACTACTACTACTACTACTACTACTACTACTACTACTACTACTACTACTACTACTACTACTACTACTACAAATTCTACTAGCAGTAGTACTGTTATTGTTGAAACAAAAAAAACCTGCTATAAACGTGTACACTTGTACACCACTAGTATATTTCTATATGAATGCAAATATGTTCCCCACATACTTTGTATAAAGTCTGTTAGTAATAAATCGAATTGAATTAAATTGGTCTTAAAGCTGTGGTTTTAGATAACATTTTATTTCGTCCGCGCTAGGTATTAAGTCTGTTTCCCATATATAGCCCATTAGAGATGGGCTCAAATTGGATTCATCCTTTAAATGTGCATATTCACAGCAAAATTACTGAAAAAGAATTATTTATATTGTATACTTTTAGAAGCTTAAACTGTGAGTCTATATTTAATGACACGAAATAAATCTTAGCATATGATGATTTCATTACGTATAAATTAATATCATTTTTTAAGTTGCGGAATTGAAATAGAGGCTCATGCCTCCATTTCAATTTCGCAACTTAAAAAATTGTATTAATTTATGCGAATTGAAATTATCATATGTTAAGATTTATTTCATTTCATTACACATAGGCTCGCAGTTTAAGCCCATAAAAGTACACAATTTTAACAATTTTATTTTCAAGCATTCTGGTGTGAATATGCACCTTTAATAGTCACAGAAACTTAAAATATAATATTATATTTGAATGTTTAAACTAATTCTCTAGTTTTAAAGAATATTCTTACCATACCATCCCACATAACCAACTGTTATTGGATTCTTTTTAAATGATTAAGTGGAACTTTTCCGAAACCGAATAAAACTTTTCTCTAAAATGTGATGAAACGCCTTGAGCGACGAATCGTTATATCGCGCATATGCCCACCAATCTGTTACATCCTATAAATTACAAATCTTATATTAAAAGCTAGTTTTAAAATGATCTCAGCCAATCGACATGTGTTTTATGCGATATTTCTGACAATAATTATGACAAATTGGTTTTGTTTGACGAAAATAATATAGCCCGAGTGTAAAAGGCTATCGCCTCCATCTGAATGGGAAACTATAGCTTTTGGATAAAATCTCATTATGTTTTCGAATAAATGTCTAGTTATATTACCAGTATGATTTAATAGTTGCTGGATTGCCATGAGGTTATTTTGGCACATAAATGTGTTAGTTATTTATAGGCCAGATCGTCAGAGTCGAATTATGCATATTTGCAGCTCAGGGTTACTTAGATTTTGGGGCTCCTTTGGGGGTGGGTTGAGCTGCTGCTGCTGTTGGTGCTGCTGCTGCTACTACTACTACTACTACTACTACTACTACTACTACTACTACTACTACTACTACTACTACTACTACTACTACTACTACTACTACTACTACTACTACTACTACTACTACTATACTACTACTACTACTACTACTACTACTTCCGCTGCTGCTGCTGCTGCTGTTGTTGTTGCTGGTGCTGCTGCTGCTAGTACCACTACCACTACCACTACCACTACCATCACCACCAACACTACTACTACTACTACTGCTGCTGCTGCTGCTGCTGCTGTTGTTGTAGCCCCGCTAGCCCTTGCTTTAACTCGGCTCTGCTTGCTGTACGTATTCAGCCATTTAAGCGCCTTGAATTAAAATGATAACTACTAAACAATATAGGTAGCCATTTCTAACTATGCCTAGCCCCTGGTAGTCAAGCTCCGCCCACTTTGACGCGCAATATAATCAGCTTTAATAAAGTATTCAACTGAAGGATTACTAAGTTGTAAATTCACTAAAGATAAACAATTCATTCGGTTTCTTTCGGACACGTATGCCACTCTCGTAATGGACTTGCGTCATTCGGTAGTGACGTCAGCTAGCAAGTGACGTATTTGATTAGAACACTTGAGCGACAGATCAGGTTCCTATATTATAAGCACGATTACAGGCAGGCAGACAGGTAAACAGCTCTTCCATAACCGCGTCATATCAGGTTCCAGTCAAATTTGTTTTAAAATATTCAACGACCTTTTTTGCATATGTGTCTCGAAACTGAGATATGTCAAGGGTTAAAAGGTTTAAACATAATCCATTGGACAATCGGTGCTTTAGGGAACTGAGGGAAATCACTTCCGCGTATCTAAAATATCGTCATCATGAATGCGCGTTATCTGACAACGCCCATATGGCCGGAAACTGTCAACCAATTCACAATACAATATAACACACGCACGCACGCGCTCACACACACACACGCGCACGCATTTGCACCCACGTAATCACGCACGCAATCACGCACATGCGCGCACACGTGCCTGCGTACGTGTATACGCACACGCACACGCTCATACGCAAATAGGCACGCAACACGCACGCTATGCTATGTTTACGCGCGGGGTCGTATGCTTGTACGTCTGTATGTGTAGGTTTGTTGGTAGGCTACGTGCGTGTGTAGATAATGACTCAATAGAGTGTTAGGAATGAACTGACAACCCTGATAACGCAGCTTACTGGGCCGATGCCGGGGCGATACAGTGTATCTGCCCGGTATCAGGCCAGCATCGGCCCAGTATGCTGCGTTATCTGGGTAATGTATCGATCATGTACAGTGGCAAGAAATGCCATAAGCTATAAAAATCAGCGTCGAAATTTTTCACGCTAAAGAATGTCAGAATATATTATGTTGTGTTTCTTTCTGCCAATATTTACTTCGACAAAATCTCCGCGACTAGAATGAATGAACGAGTCCAGTTTTAACCACGACCTGCCCATCTTTAGCTAAACTCCACCCACACTTCTCCCGTGTCGGGGTCGATCGATCCCTGAACTCCCTGACGTACACATTTTCAGAAAACTATACAGTTAAGCTGTTGAATATTTTGAAACTAATTTGACTGGGTGCTGTTGCTACCTATGGCAGCAACAGCGCCCAGTCAAACTAGTTTCAAAATATTCAATAGCACGTTTATTAAATCGTAAAGCCATACAATTCGCAAAACAACGCATAGTCAGTCATCAATTAAGCGTTCGTGACGCTTAGTTACGCCATTCATGACACAATTTATTATATCTTATACGTCACGCACTTGCTTATGACGTCTTATGATTGATGGATAAACTGGAACTCTCCATTATTTTCTCTCCCAGAATGATGTTGCTGGGAGCTGTTGCTAGTTGTTGTCTTTGGGCAACGGGTTTCTCGAACTGAGCAACAGTAACAGCTTCTGAGACGTGTGGGATCAATAGCGAAAATCGAAACCACATATAGCAAACTGTAAAAATACGTAGTGTCGGCAACCAGTGACCAAATTTGACGCAACCCGTGGATTCGTGAGGGGTTGGCTATATATGACAGTGGTCGACGAATAGTTTGCAATCTAGAGACTATCTATAAAGGGCGATGACTCTGGTTAGATTGAAATAGTGTAACTGGGTAATTAGTTTCAAAGTATTTAACAGCTTACTTGTATAATTTTCTGGCAATTGTTAGTCAGAGAGTTCAGAAATCGATCGATCCCAATACGGACAAGGTGTGGGTAGAGCTTAGATAGAGATGGGCGGGGCATAGCTAAAACTGGAAAGGTTCATTAGGACGCGGTCAAATATCAACCGAGTCGAGCACTATCACATTGCACGAGCTTTCGACGAGGCTGAAAATATTGATATGAAATGGAATCCAGTTTGAGATACTATTTATCACATAAACAAATATTTCAATAAAAATGATCCCTGAAATACGTTTTAACGCACCATTTTGCTCTGTTCGTTGTCTTCGCTGTGACGCATCACTTGCCAAGAGTTCTAACCAATGCGCCAAAAACTATAATTATACAAGTACTCGTGGCATTACAGTATTTAGCATTGATGGTGAATTAAACCCACAACTGGTGGTAGCTCCTAGCATCATAGGCACGCGCCGACGAACGCACGCACGCACGCACGCGCACACATTATATATATATACATATATATCGACACACTATATACACCTGCGCTAGGAAACATTTGCGGCGTCATGGGGAATGTGGGATTGTTACGCATTATCTAACCAATGGAAATATTTTTTAATATTAATTAGTGTGTTCATAGGTCCAGAGATATGGAACGTGATGCAAACCTTGTTTATCTGATAAAAGAGAATACGTTATTGTGTGTGGGTGTTTATCACGCTTGCCCGTGTTGCGATCGATCGATCGCTGAACTCCCTGACTATCAATTTCCAGAAAACTATACAGGTCAGCTGTTGAATATTTTGAAACTAACTTGACTGTGTGCTGTTGCTGCCTAAGGCAGCAACAGCGCCCAGTCACAATAGTTTCAAAATATTTAACAGCAGGTTTATCAAATAGTAAAGACATACAATTCGTACAACAACGCTTAGTCCGTCATCAATTAAACGTTCGTGACGAAATTAACTACGGCATGCATGGCATAATTAATTATGATGTCATTCTATATATCACGTAGTTGATTATGACGTCTTATGATTGACGGATAAATTGGAATCCGACATTGTTCGAATTTAAGGCCAATATGTGTCAAATACCTAAGCCACCGTTTCACTAATATGGGCTTGTTAAGTATGACGTCACTGCGCGAGATTCACAACCCGGAAGCGTGTATTTTGCTTTATTACATCATAAGGGCGTGTTTATGACGTTATCATTTGTTGTTAAACAAAAACATTGTCAAGTGTATTAAACAATCGAACTGAACCCGGAAATACATCATCACTTAACAAGCCCATAAGTGCATTTGAAAAAAAAATAGAGTGTAAAGGCATGAGTCAGCGCCTTGTCCAAATGCAATATAGTTCCTAGATAGTGTTGCATCGTGTGGACACATTCACGTACGCACATGAACCCAGGCGTACACCACAACCAACACGTCACGCACGCACGTATGCATGCACGTGTTATAATATTGTTTCATTGATGCACGCGCATATCTGAAATCTGAGTTGTGAATCCGAATATGCTATTAAAATATAAAACTGGAAATTTATTTTTTTTAAACAAAAAGGATATGCTCTTCCATATGAAATCAGTCCATACCGCCGTACACGTATATCAATTCACCCGTGGTTACGATACTCGGGTGGAAAGGGTAAGAAATCGTGTAAATAGTCACAAACAAAATGACGTAATTCCGTCACGAATGTGGCAATTGTCCGTGACGGGAGAGTCTGAATTGCGTGTCCTTAGTGAATGTACAACGTAGTAAACATTCTGGGCATGGCTTATGCATGGGGTGGTACGGAGAGGGCACACGCACCAGCAAGGGAGGCGCGCTGTTGACTTTCCTTAGTTCCATGGGCCTATTTACCACAAACACGGCTTTCAAACACACATGCCATCACCGGACAACATGGACAGGACACATTGCTGATCGCAAAGCCCCAAAGGCTCTATGGCTACAACAGCAGTCTTCAAGTAAATAAACTTCCTAGTATAAATAGAAGCAAAATTCCTACTTGGGGATGCTCGTTTCATGAAGGTGCATACCTCAATTCTGACCATAATCCAGCTGGTGCACGCCTTTGGATGAACCATCTCTAGCTAATGTATAAACGCGATACCAGACAAAAGGGTAGAGTCATCTACAACTTACCTAAGCTCATCAGCAACACTGACACTCAAGTGTCATACAAAAAGGCCGTCGTGGACCAGACGTCAGCTCCAATCCAAACAAAGCTCTAACGAATATACTGAAATGTATGGATTCATCAGCTACCAGCACCATAGGAGTTCTCGAAAACTGCCGAACTATGTATACTAATGACCATGTAGTAGCTAAACTTTCAACAGACCAGACAACATTATGGCTGCGCATCTATCAATGTGGCCGAAGTGAAGACCGCATCAAACTACGCAGGGAACACAATAACATTCTGCGCCACATCAGCGAACGCTTAAACAAGCAGACTCCCTAGCAGATGAAATCACTACCATGGATGACTATCACAAAATGTTTCGGGAAGCTTGAGACCTGGGAGTTACTGTCCACACACCACCACTCACTGTATGCAACACTGAAGGAGACTTTATCTGGCCTGACCAGGGCAAAGCCGATGCAATTCGAGAATTGTTCAAGGAACAGTCACTGACCACGATGATCATATGAATCCTTACACCTGTTCTCAGGAGACCTCAGGCCATTCCTTACACCAATTAAAACAGTAAAACCCTGAGAATGGGCGTGCATTTGGACCTAATGGCATGAGCAATGAACTATTCATATACGTAGGTGGCATTATCTCAACACCGATCAAGCACCTAGCAATTCAGCTTTTATGCACCACCAAGGCACACTTATCGCGCTACCCAAGGCCATGAAGCCATCTACCCACCCACCACACCCCAAGCCAATTTGTGGACCAGCGTGCTCCTCAACAGCAAACGGAAAATCCTATCAAATCTTACCCTATGCCGCATCCGAGACAAGATCCATGTCAAAGTGGCTTGAAACGTGGACTCAGCTGTGCAGACATTGTATAAACTCAACGCATGTTTGTGTCAGTAGTGACGTCCAAATACTGGTATTTCCACAAAATAGACATTGACATGTCACAAGCCTTGGACACTATTACACGCTCAAAGATCCTAGGTGTACTACGCCACGCCACTTGCAAGGAAGACAAGCTACGACTAGTGAGACTACTACTTGCAGACACCAGGCTGAGAGTACAAGTCAAGTCAGTATAGTCTGTAGAGTTTGAGACAGCAATCGTCTCCCCACATGGAGAGGGTCTATTCCCCTGTGCTTTTTAGATGTTACCTCTCTGCTGCATTGAAATCGGTGCGGGAAAATTCCAAAAGACAAGACCCCAACCAACCCCATCCCGACCCACCTATCCCACCCCACCCACCCACACCCACACCCATTCCAAACCCCACCCACCCACCCCACCTTCACCCCGCCTCACCCTGGTGTCCATACTGGCCATGTCGCTAGAGATGTAAAATGCCGACGACGTAGATTTCATACACGAGGAAAATAAACACCTTGACGAACTTCTCTCAATAGCTGCAGGCAAACTAAAATTGAGAATCTCTGTATGAATGAATCCAAAACAGAGTTCACCCACATATACCAAATCTACAAAGCATGAAACTAAAGAAAATGACGATCATCTTCGTAGCGGCGAACCATGGAGGAAAAGTACAATCCTGAGCTCACTGCTTTTTAGCAATGCTGACATTGCTGCATACTGCGTCGTGGTGAACACAGCTTTCCAGCCCTTCTTGAAGCTATGGATTCGTAGATCAAAGATGCCCTTGACAAAAAGACTATGTTTATACAACGCAACCTGCGTATCCTTAATGCTGCATAACTGTAACAGCTGGGCAGCTCCTCTAGACAAACGTGATGCCTGCCACTGCAAACACTTTGCACCAACGCTGGACACAGATGGCCGGCCAGCATAATTTCCAACGATGAACTATACAAGACGTGAAATACATTGCCGCTGTCCGTAAAAGTCGCCCAGCAAAGATGACCTATGTTGGGTCATGTGCTAAGGATTCTAGAAGATACACCAGCACATAGTCCCTTCGAATTCGCCAGCTAGGGAGCCAGCAAACATGATGTCAGGAGAACACACCATTGCATAAATCTGTTAAGCGTGCTACGAGGTGACCTCAAGACAGCAGGACTCGGTACACTCAAATCAAGAATGGACCCGTGGAAGTTAAAGATTTGGCTGATGACAAGACATATTGGCCAAGTGCGCAGAAGGACTGATTGCAGCAGCATGATGCTTCTACTACTATAGCTACCCCCTTTTATGGCCTTGGGTAGACAGCGGATATATCAGTGACTGACTATCAATCTAACGCTTTCTCCTAATTCCGAATTGCTCAATCTTCATTTGAACTGAAAATCGCTCTCCTAAAAGCTTTTTCCAACTCAGAAATGTTCATTCAAACATTTGTCTGCCAACATGGCCGCTATTTAGCCCATCAGATTCCAATTCCCAGAAAAAGCTATTCAGATTTTAAGAAATCCGCTGTGGTAGACTCCATCTACAACTTGTTTTGGTATGGCGGCCCTGCTCAATCAGCTGCTAGTGACTGTAGGGATACTGACCAGTGTGTATTCCTAGAACATGTTGCTGTCTTATATCACAACATGATTAATATCAAAAGGAGCATATCAGAGCCAACAGGGGTGTCAACAGTATGGTATGGAGGACGCAGTTTGTGTCTACCTCAATCCAGCGGTCGATTGTGGGTGAGTCAACCCCAAGGCCCCTCAACCCTGGCTCCTGCAAACTCAATGTAATAATGAAGAGTGTGTGTTGTACATACCATAATGGACCGTTCCATTTTTAGCTAAGCTCCACCCACACCTCGCCATGTTGGGATTGATCGATCCCCAAATGCTCTAGCTATCAATTTCCTGAAAACTATACAGGGAAGCTGTTGAATATTTTGTAACTAATTTGACTTGGTACTGTTTCTTCCTATGGCAGCAACAGCGCCCAGTCAAATTAGTTTCAAAATATTCAACAGAATATTTATTAAATAGTAAAAGCAAACAATTTGTACAACAACGCATAGACCGTCTTCAAACATGCGTTCGTGACGTACTTATCGACGTCATTCTTGACGTCATTGGTTATGATGTCATTGTACACATCACGCAGTTCATTATGACGTCATATGATGGGTGGGTACTCTGGAAAGGTGAATTGTAGTGTTGCATACATTGATATTGCAAGGCTAGATTGTTGGGCAAATGTAACTTTAGTTAATAAATTGACGTGTCACTACCCAACTCACTACACCCTCATCGCCCTCACAGAAAGCAGACAGCACGACACAGCATCTGGTGCCTGGGTGTTAAGGATGTATCCATAGGGTGGGGCTTGCCGTCCCTGAGAAGCTAAATAGAGATAATCCCATAGATATGTCAATCCATCTTTGCAAATGTTAACTATAAGCTCTTGTTAATAACAGATCCTGTGAGAATGGACCTTTCCAGTTTTAGCTATGCCCCGCCCATCTCTATCTAAGCTCCATCCACACCTCGCTCGAGTTGGGATCGATCGATCTCTGAATTCCCTGACTATCAATTTCCAGTGAACTATACAGGTAAGCTGGCAGCAACAGTGCCCAGTCAAATTAGTTTCAAAATATTCAACAGCATGTTTCTTAAATAACAAAAACATACAATGCGTACAACGTGTTGGACTGTTAAGCGTTAAAAAGGGGTTAATCGAATCGTTCATGACGTCATGATTATGACGTCAGCATACACGTCGCTTAATTGATTATGACGTCATATTATTTAGCGAGGAAATGGATTCATGAATTGAAACTGTATGTTCAACACAAAATCTGTGTATTCTATTATGTAAATATCTATATACATTTGTATCAATTGCTTGGTTTCCTCAGTTATATTTTGATCATTATGTTGTCATACCGTATTATTTATTCAGTTCAGTTTTTAACCCTTTCGTGACGAAACCGGCCAAATCCGGCCTCTGTAGTTGTGTTGAGTAATGTCCATTTACAGGCCAAGAGAAGAATCTTGTTGAAATTTTACCACTGAAATGACTTGCTCGGTAACCGATCCAGTCATTACAGTGGTAAATTTTCAAAAATAGTCTTCTCTTGGCCTGCAAAGGGATATGCAATAAATAAATCTTTTAATTTTTCGAAGAAATTTAGTCATTAAAGGGTTAAACTACGCTGCTGGTAAAGATGTTGTGGTCAAAGATATATTCCAGATGAATTTTCAAATCATATTTTAGTCTTAAGTTCCCATAAATACAAGTAGCTTGACATTTGCTTGCGAGTGGCATGCGCGGTTGGCTGACAATATTAATATTGAAATATGGAGCTCATGTGTAGGGCTATAAACGTATGCCCATCCGCCAATTTGAGGGAATGCATCCATCCATCCATCCATTCATCCATCCATCCGCCTACCCACCTGCCTGTCCGCCCGCCCATCCAACTAACCAACCTACCTACCTACCTACCTACCTACCTACCTACCTACCTACCAAACAACCAATCAGCCAACCAACGAACCAGCCAGCAGGTCAGCCGGGTAGCCATCCATCCACACATACATACATTCTACTACGCCCCCACCCACACCACAACACCAACCCCACACACTCACACACACACACCCCACAACAACACCCGCACCAACCAGCACTAGCACCAGCCGCCTGCCCCCCAACCCCACCACACCCCCACCCCTGTGCCGCCCGACAGCCTACCCGTCTGTCCGCAGGTCCGTCCGTTCGTCAGTCCGTCCATCCACACATTCATCCATCCATCCACATTTCAACTGGTCAATAATTTTCGAAGAATTGATAGAAAGCAGCTGCTTATGACACTAAAGCGATTCGACCCGTAATCACCCCCAGAGCATCTACGGAACAGCTCAAGGGAGGCAAGCCTAATTGAGATAATCGTGTTTCTGTCTCTCGACGATACAGGGGAGACTACAGTTCATCTGTTGTTGAAGGCGAAAGTAAAACAATTCCAAATGCATCGAAAATTTAATATTATAATAATAGATTGGGACATACGAATAATTAGTTTGATAACCGCCAATTAGCATGTGAACATATCATTATGTTGTCTTTTAAAAGGCGATCATCCCGTCTCTTTGCGCAGTTATATGCTACGCCACTCCGGCTCAAACACGGGTGTGGTGGGTTTGGGCGGGGTTATAGTATTGCGGTCGAAATCGCATCCAACGGAGAGTCACTTGCCTCTTTGCATCCGTCGGAAGATTGCAGCATCCACATGCCATTTTTAACGATGAGTAAGTGATAAAATCCTCAATATCTCGCATTTTCTCACTTTCCCCGTTAACCTACGTCACCTTTCTTGTTTTAATAACAGTATCCTGTGAGAATGGACCTTTCCAGTTTCAGCTAGGCCCTGCCCATCTCTATCTAAGATCCACCCATACATCGCTCGTATTGGGATCAATCGATCTCTGAACTTCCTGACTATCAATTTCCAGAAAACTATACAGGTAAGCTGTTTACTACAGCAACATTGCCCAGTCAAATTAGTTTCAAAATAATCAACAGCATGTTTCTGAAATGGCAAAAACCTACAATTCGTACAACGTGTCAGACTATTAAGCGTTAAAAACGGGTTACTCATTAATGACGTCATGATTGTGACGTCAGCATACACGTCGCGTAGTTGATTATGGCGTCATGTGATTGAGTGAGGAAATGGATTTATGAATAGTTCGTCAGTTGGATAGGCATGAATTATTAATATTATTACTAAGAAGGGATGGTGTACATCGCCTGTGGATGCTGTAAAATCGCAGTCGGATGCAAAAAAGCATGTCGTCCTCCGTCGGATGCAATTTTCGCCATAAAACTATACACGTGTGCCAGATGGGTGAATTTAAAAGCGGCTTTCCACCTTTATTGGCAACGTTTTGATCACACATGTTGTCCATAATTTACCTGTTTCACTGTATTATCACAGCCCATATTCGCTGCAATATAAAAAACTAATGTGTTTAATATTTTGAAATTGCATTACAAAATGTTGTTGCTGGCAGTAACAACTTTCAACACGTTTAATCCCAAAATATTCAAGCGGTTTTTAGCGCTTTGTTATACAATATTCTATTTGGGACTGTCGAGGGGCCCTTTTGTGTCATATTTCACAAATCGGCAAATTTTCATTAGAATCGTGTTTTAAGGGAGGTAATTCTGTCGTCTTGCCATATTAAGAATTAACATGATACAGCCCCCTGCATGTGATATTCTTCTGTTGACAATGAATCTAGAAGGGTGGACAGTATCGCTAGAGTCATATCAATTGGTGAATCCAGTTTCTCAGTCAATCATATGACGCCATAATCAACTACGTCACATGTAGACTGACGTCATAATCAAGTAGGCCTACGTCAGCTAATATAACGGGACGCAGATGCTGCCTTAGGTAGCTACAGCGTCCGGTCAAATTAGTTTCCCAAACTATTTTAACAACTTACCTGTTACCTTGAAGAGACTCGCAACTAGTATAAGCCTGCCTGTCTGCCTCCCTACACGTCTGCCTGCCTGCCTTCCTGTCTGCCTGCCTGCCCGCCTGCCTGCGTGTCTCAGTGAGTGCGTGCATGCGTGCGTGTAAGTGCAATTACTGTACATATGTCTATTTGTACATACCTGGCGTGTATATAATTTTATATTATTGTACATAGTGTATATATGTTTTGAGGGCCTCGGGAACATCAGGCCACTGACGCTGTACCCTCTTGAAATAAAGATTATTATTATTATTATTATTATTATTATTATTATTATTATTATTATTATTATTATTATTATTATTAATGGCGCTATATAGTCCGTTACAAATGCTTAATAGACCAACAAGTTGTATGAATTGTATGTTCACTATTTAATAAATATTCTGTTGAATATTTTGAAACTAATTGGACTGGGCGTTATTGCTGCCACATCACCCAGTCGAAATAGTTTCAATATGTTCACCCCCTTACCTGTATAGTTTTCCGGAAATTGATATTCATAGAGTACAGGGATTGATTGATCCCAATACGGAAAAGCGTGGGTCGTGCTTAGCTAGAGATGGGCGGTGGCATTGCTAAAACTGGATTCAGTAATTGTACTTTACGCCTGACGATTATCGGTACACTAAATAAAACACATCAAACCCGAATACCTTAGACGTCAGACATAGAGTAAAAATGTTATTTGAATATTTAAAACTAATTTGATTATGTGCTGTTGATGCCTTAGTCATATTAGTCTCCAAATATTCATTAGACTAGTTTGAAATGTTCATTTCCTTGTATGTTTGAAAGGATTCAGTTAAAACCCCAGATACCTCAATAGATGGATCCGTTTCCAGGTATGCCACGCCCATTTCTAGCTATGCCACGCCTATTTCCAGCTATGCCACGCCCATTTCTAGCTATGCCACGCCTATTTCCAGCTATGCCACTCCCATTTCCAGCTATGCCACGCCCATTTCTGGCTAAACGTCGCTCACTTCTTACGCGTGTTGGAATCGCTTTAAATCTTTGAAAACTGAATTCCCAAAATTTAAATTTAAATCAAATTATACAAGCAAATAACTATCGTGATTTTGTCAAGGGTCAATGTCAAGCAAAAGCGGGGAAGATCGACTATATATTCACAGTCCGAGAAGATAGTATCGCCAAATTTGGCATATGATTTCATATCTCAGATGACGAGCCAGAAAATTAGTTTGATGTCAAATGGTCAAATATCTAGGTCACGGGTCATTAAATGCATCCCGAAATACACATTTAACCATAAATCGGGAACGCGAGTAGGTAGAATCAACAAATTCAGCAACCCCATTCGCATTAGAGGTGGCCGGAAGTTCAGGACAAAGCATCAAATATTTAGGTCACGGGGTCACGAAGTGCATACCGAAATACACATTTTGGCCATAACTGTGGCGTACTGAAGACAGAATTGCCAGATATAGTACATGCCTTTATATTACGATAGTTTATGATTTCGCTCTCTCTCTCTCTCTCCCCAGTTAAAATTGCAATTAAATGTTACAAAAGGTTGAATTGATTGCATAACACATTGGTGCCAGGATCTCTCTCTCTCTCTCTCTCTCTCTCTCTCGTGCATTCTAGCATTCTTGTTTGTCAATAAGATCTGAACATAGGTGGATAAGGGAAGAGTTCTTTGTTAAAATCCAGAGTGATAAATTAACAACACTAATTTAATGAAACCGTTAATTACAATGCCTAGGCACTTTCTCATTTAAACATATTGGTATTGTTTCTTAGTTGTGTTCAACGTAGATAGGACTATGTCCCTGCATAGAGAGCCTATTCAGTCCATATAGGTAGGTGGCCCTCAGAATGGGATCTTTAAAATGAAAATGGAGTTCACCCTCAGAATGCTGGTGTGGTTAAATGAAAATGGATTTCACTAGGCACATGTTAGCAATGCATACTTGACTACGGTAGGGGTAATTTTATTCACTTAGATTTCAAAGCGGTGTTGGTATAAAAACAAAGTTTCGTTTATCTCATTTTTATGATGAAGATGACGCATGGAAATGTTCGTGTCAGTCAGAGAGCTGGACGACAAATTGGCTAACACAGTTGAGGAAACATAACAAATAAACAGAAAGATTAGCATGACCAAATATTTTGAAGGAAAAAAATTGATTCTGTCCCTGGAATATTATCCATTATTGCTCCCAAAATGCAGGCGTGTTTCCCCTCAGAATGCTGAGTTTTTTCAGGCATATCAAGACAATACATATTACTTTTCAAAGACCATGTCTGTTATCTCATTTCATAGTCCATTTGGCAGCCAGTTTATGCAAGGCTTTGCCCCAGAAAGAGCACAATGGCCCAACAAACATTAAAATTGTTAATTTTATTTCACATCTCAGGAATAACATCAGACGGATTAAAATAATTTCCAAGTAAATTCCAAATGAAGCCAACGTTTACGCTGCCATCGCTCAGATGCCATGCAATGGCAGTGTATTTCAGCACGATATAAGTTAAACAGAGCAACAACTAAGAAGAAATGCAGTGTAACGTCGCATTGAGAACAATCACAATTATACACCACAAACAAATGTCTGATGTTAACTGTGTCAGTTGCAGTGTTAATGGACCTGTCCAGTTTCAGCTATGCCCCGCCCAACTCTAGCTAAGCTCTCGTATGGGATCGATCGATCTCTAAACTCCCTGACTATCAATTTAAAGAAAACTATACAGGTAAGCTGTTGAATATTTTGAAACTAATTTGACTGGGTGCAGTTGCTGCCTTTGGCAGCAATAGCGCCCAGTCAAATTAGCTTCAAAATGTTCAACATAATATTTATTAAATGGTGAAGATATACGATTCGTTCAACGTATCGGACAATTAAGCGTTAAAAACGGACTAAATCGAGTCATGCGTGCCATAATTAATTGTGACGTCACCCTACACGTCACTTAGTTAATTATTACGGCATATGACGTCAAATGATGGATGGATAAACTGGAAATGTCCATTTTGTTGAATAACGCGATTCTATGATAAAAATCAGGCCTGATATTTTCAAAATCTTTGTTTTAAATTTTCTTATTTTTGACCCTGGTTAATTTCGCTCAAATGCTGGTGTCGATCAACTCCAAAAATAACAAGCAGCAAACAAACAGATATATTTCTTAATAACCATCCTATAGCTATGTAAATTCCCAATAGGAATGGACCGTTCCAGTTTATCCATCCATCATATGACGTCATAATCACTACATGACGTGTAAGCTGACGTCATAATCAATGATGGCATAAATGATGTAGGTCTTGCCGTACCTTTCTACATTCAAGTTTCATGTTGCAAGTTAGTTTTATTACTGCCAGGTCACAATGGGGACATATAGGTAAGTTCGTCACAAAGGCATAATTGGTGACGGGCTAAGCCTTGTTCTACGAATAGTATGTCTTTACTAAACATGCCGTTGAATATTCTGAAACTAATTTTACTCGGCGTTTTTGCATCCATAGACAGCAACAGCGCCCTCTCAAATTTGTTTCAAAATATTCAACATCTTGCCCGCATAGTTTTCTGGATATTGATTGTCAGAGAGTTTACGGATCGATAGAGTTAAAGCTCACTTCATTATCGATCCCAACACGAGTGAGGTGTGTGTGGGGATTAACTCATCTGTTAACTCGTCTGTTAATCCATCGAATAATGCGTGTTCAACAACTAACCGAGTGTCCTATGTGTGCCCAACCACTAACCCAACGTTCCATGACATGCAGCCGAAATTGAGTGATGAAATCATATCTACGATCATTGATATGCTAAACAATATCGAGACGAAAATGAAAAAACTAGACAAATTAGACTCCGTCGAGTTAAAACTTGAGGAAATGAAATCAAGTATACATGGTCTACAGATAGAAATGATAGCCACACGCGAAGACGTCAACATAATGAACACAAAAGTAGAGAAGCTCGAGCGCTCTGTTCAGTTTATCAGTGAGCAGTATGACAGTGTTCGTGAAGAAAACAAAACATTGAGAGAGGAAATCCAAAGTGCCAAAAATGTTCTAGCATCAGAAACCGTGAGACTAGGAAGTAATATAGAGAGACTGCACGAATTCCGCGATGAAACTTATGCAATCGTAAACTCCTTAAGCGATGAGAACGAAAATCTGAAGGAATCCAACCTCGACCTGAGAAGCAGGTCGATGAGGGACAATCTAATCTTCTCAGGTTTATCAGAAACTGAAAACGAAAACACTGAACTAGTTGTCAAAACATTCATAAAAGAGGTGATGCTAATTGAAGATGAGATAACATTCCAAAACGTTCACCGAACAGGACCGAGGCCCAGAGCGGGACATACCAGCCCAAGAGCGATCGTGGCGAGGTTCCTCCACTTTCAGCCCAGAGAGCTTTTCAGAAACTCGGCTTACAAAACATTAGCTGGTAAACATTTTTGAGTGAACGAACAGTTCCCTGCTGAAATTCGAGACATGAGGAGGAGCTTAATGCTGGCTTTTCGTGGTAGATAAATTATTTGTTGGGGGACAACCGATTTTTCAAGAACAGTGCCAGCATCAGCAACACACTCGGCAAATGACGGAATCGAGTAGGCAGCACGATGTACGCAATCGAGAGAGGGAACACCCACCATTCCAGGTTCGTACAAACCAAGTGTCTCACGCCAGATTACCACCCCTGCCACATCAGGGCGCCTCTGGAACATCAAACCAGCTTACACCGGCACACACATACATAGCGAGAAACCCGTGGCAGCAATAACCAAGGCCCCAGAACTATTCAAGGTAAACAAACTGTGTTATATAAACAATGAACCCAAATGTATGGATTGCCACATTATGGCCAGTGCCAATCATTTTGTCAAGCAAAAATGCCAGTTAAAACCAATATACCAAACAAAATTGGTGTAAGCGCGATATATAACGACAAACTGTTCCTAAAAGGACATTATAATGATACGATGCATGAACCATATGTTACACAGAATAATGCAAACGCCAATATCACAAACAACAACAACAACAACAACAACGCGGCGGCGGTGACGGCGGCGGCGACGAGGACGACGACGACAACAACAACAACAACAGAAACAACATAATAGCTGATAGAAATAATGAAGATGATAATGATGATACATATTCTGTTACGTCTACTACCGTAACTATTGCTGATACTATCAATAACATTGATAGTAATGTCAGTACTGCTGCTGCTGCTGCTGCTGCTGCTGCTGCTGCTGCTGCTACTACTACTACTACTACTACTACTACTACTACTACTACTACTACTACTACTACTACTACTACTACTACTACTACTACTACTACTACTACTACTACTACTACTACTACTACTACTACTACTACTACTACTACTACTACTACTACTACTAATAATAATAATAATAGCAAAATGCCAATCACCACTTCTACAACCACCCCACCCCCGCCATCCGCAAAATGTTCTCATATTAAGACCATGATCATCAACACTTACAACACCAACATTAATTACCCCCACCACCACCACCGCCACCACCACCAGCAGCAGCAGCAGCAGCAGCAGCAGCAGCAGCACCACCACCACCACCACCACCACCACCACCACCACCACCACCAACAACAATAACAACAACAACAACAACAACATCATCATCATCATCATCATCATCATCATCAACAACAACAACAACAACAGCAACAATAAGAACAATAACGACGACGACAACAGCAGCAGCAACGATGACAACAATAAAGACAGCGACAACCACGATGATGAAGATGACCACAACAACAACATCAATGACGATAACGACAGCGACAACAAAAACGAGGACAACGACAACAACGACATTGACAAAAAAATTAACATAGGATGCTTAAATGTGCATGGCTTAATAAGTAAACTGAATTAAAAAGAGATGGATATGTTTGTAAAACAGTTTGATATCATAGGATTAGCAGAAACAATATTAGATGATACGGACTCGGTTGACATAAAAGACTACAAACTTATCTTTAAAAAACGGAAAAAACCTCGGCGTAAATCTGGTGGCATTGCTGCTTTAATCAATAATAGGACAGCTAATTTTGCTCCGCACTTAGATACTGACAGTGAATATACCCTCTGGATCTCTCTCTCTCTCTCTCTCTCTCTCTCTCTCTCTCTCTCTCTCTCTCTCTCTCTCTCTCTCTCTCTCTCTCTCCAAATCAGTAACAAAATTAGAACAAGACGTTATAATAGGCATTATCTACATACCACCCACTGGTTCAGAATATTCCTCTGTGGAAGCATTTGACGAATTAGAAAGAAATAGCATTGCGTTTGCATCGCAATCTAAATTTATATTATTAATGGTGGACCAGAATGCAAAAACAGGCCAAATGCCCGATTTCCTAAATGCCGATGAACCATTACTTGACACCCATGACGTAATAGTGACCCCTCAATTTAAAGCTCCACAAAGAATATCGCAAGATAACCGCCGGCCAGATACGTACGGACGGAGATTAATAGAATTATATATATATAACAACCTATATATTATAGATGGTAGGGTCGGCACTGACGGTGGCATAGGTCGATTTACAATCATACATAGCAGTGTCATAGACTATGGCATATCCACAGAACATCTTTTTAAGCATATATCAAATTTTGAAGTTTTAGATTTTTGCCCAATTTTATCGGATGTACATTCCGCATTAAAGCTATCGTTATTGTTGAGAAATGCAATCAATCATCAGCAACAACCGGGATACAACGATATAAGCAATGAAAACTTAAGAATATTTAAGAAATGGAATCTAAACAAAAGAAATGAGTTTATACAAAAGATAGCAAGCCATGAAAATGTGCCTGTCATAAATGCACTGTTAGCAGGACCGCTAAATGGGGGAATCAATGAATGAAATTACTGTATCCATTTCGGAAATGTTTGACAAAACGGCAAAGGAATTTGTTGGAAAACGTAAAACTAAGAGAACTCGGGTCCAACAAGGACAGCACCGCCCTTGATTTGACAAAAAAATACGAAAAAGCACGAAGCGAATTCCACAGAGCTAGATATAACTATAAACTTAGAAGAACAGAAACAAATAGGACGGAAATGATAACTGCTAGTTAAACACATAAAAGGACAGCGAATAGGTCAATGATACAATATAAACAAAAATATAAACAGGAAATTCGACAAATGAGCAGCTATAAGCCTAGAGACTATTGAAAACTAATTAAAGAAAAAAGCCATCAGGACCCATGCCCAATAAGCATAGATAGCATGCATACATTCTTTAAATCTCTATATGAAAAAGAAGGCAGCGACGAAATTAATAATGAGCAAATACTAATAGACACAGTAGAAGAAAACAGCACCTCAACAGCCCCATAACATGTGAGGAAATCACCAAAGCTATAAAACATTTAAAAAACAATAAAGCTGCAGGATCAGATGAAATAACAATGAGTACATTAAATCTACAGAACATATAATGATTAATATATACCGAGCATTATTCAATAAGGTTTTGGACTCAGCGTGCGTTCCAGACGCTTGGACCGAGGGTATGATCATACCAATCTATAAAAGAAAAGGTGGCGTAAACGACCCGAATAATTACAGGCCAATCACTCGCCTAAGCTGTTTGGGAAAACTATTCACGTCAATAATAAGAAAACGAATAAATAACTCTCTAGAAAATAGTAATAAATTATGTGAAAATCAGGCCGGATTTAGAAAAGAGTATTCCACAACGGACCATATTTTCACTCTATCGACTATAACAAACTTATTTAGAAATAAAAAGAAGCGGCTATTCTGTTGTTTCGTGGACTTCTAGGAAGCATTTGACAATGGCCTCTGGCTAAAACTTACCCAACATAACATAAACGGCAAGACATTTAAGGTCATACAAAACATGTATAATAGCATAAAGTCAAAGCTCCAACTCATTGCTAAACTCTCAGACGAACGTAGTTGCAGGTGGGGAGTCCGACAAGGCGAGAACCTCTCCTCAATACTATTTGTAATATATCTAAATGACCTAGAAAATTTCTTACAGGAACAAAACATCAAGCCATTAGAATTTGATGATCTAGAAAATGAACTGCATACCCTACTTAGACTCCTAATCCTCCTATACGCTGACGACACAATTATGCTAGCAGAAAGTGCAAAGGACCTCCAGGAAATATTAGATGCCTTTGTACGTTATTGCGACCAATGGAAACTAAACGTAAATTTAGCTAAAACAAAGATCATGATATTTGGAACCACAAAAGCATACTGTAGCAAACTGGAATTTCATCTGAACGGCAAGGACCTAGAAATTGTGTAGAGCTATAAATACCTAGGGGTACATTTCTCATATAATGGACGGCTGCTCCTTGCAGAAAGAAATATCTTTGAACAAGCCCGTAAAGCCATGTTTCTATTACAACGCCGGGCAAAACAGCTAGACCTACCAATTGACTGCCAAATAAAACTATACCATCAAATGATTGAACCAATCCTCCTCTATGGGTGTGAAGTCATTGGAATTGAGAATTGTAATCTACTCGAAATGGCACATTTGGACTTTTTAGGAAATGTTCTAAAAATTAAACGCAGTACACCCAAATATATGATATACGGAGAGCTCGAGGAATCACCAATACAAGTTAAAATAGAGCAGAGCATGATTACATATTGGATAAAACTTGTATCGGGAAAACAAACTAAATTAGCTGTTAGATTATATAAACCTATGCTGAACGATTGTAACCAAAATGGAAAAACATATAAGTGGCTAACTTGCATTAAAAACATTTTGGATAAAACAGGATACACATATCTTTGGGAAACGCAAACTATCAATAACAGAAAAGCTCTTCAAGCAGCAATAAAAATGAACCTAGTAGATCAGTTTAAACAAACATGGCATGCACTAATGAATGAATCATGGAAGGGGAAAATATATAATAGTTTCAAAATTATTTGGGAAACGGAAGCATATCTGCTTAGACTCAATGATAAAAACAGAATTATATTTACCAGATTTAGAACTAGTAACAACTGTCTACCGATAGAAAATGGAAGATGGGAAGGAATAGTAAGGGAAGAGAGAAAATGTAATATTTGTAATAAAAACGTATATATTTATATTTATCCAAAATATCCGATCTGAAACTTTACCAAAATATTATTGCAAAACTATTCCTACAACTATTCTCAAGTAAAAATAGAAGACCATTATCTAGAATCCTCCAACTTATTAATGCAGTTATTAAGCACTTTCAACGTTAGCAACCGCGCACATACATGCACACGCACACACACGCACACACGCGCACACACCGAGATTAATAACAGTAACAATGACGACAGCCGTAGCTACGGCGAAAATGATGTTAACAAGGGCATTGACGAGGAGAAATATTATGACGACAAAGACGATAACTTAATCCACAGGACGGTAGCAAATTATTTAAAAAAATACTGGGACTGACACTGCCAAACAACCACTGATACTACCGCTTACATCCCCCACCATCACCATTACCATCAGCATTAGACAGTAGACATCCAACTGACTACCACTGATACTACATCCATATCCCAACTGATGAGGCCATTTCAGGCTAAAAGTAGGCTAAACATTCATTGGATTCTGTATCATTTGGTGGATCATTGGGGGTGCACGTTCGCGCTGGGTGCCTGAGGATGGAATTGTTTGAGTTCTAGACTTTTGGAGGGTTAATTCGTGCACATAATGCAATACAACGAGTTGGATCTTAACATGTGATGATTTCATTGGCATAATTTTTTGGTTGTGGAGTTAAATTAGAGGCTCGTGCCTCTGATTCGATTTCGCAGCTGAAGGGTTGTATTAATCTATACGGAGTGAGGTCATCATGTTGGGATTTATTTCGTCCCCTTGCATCTAGGCACATAATTTGAGCCTCTAGGAGTGTACAATTTAGATGTTTGTGTTTTCGGGCATTTGGTGTGGATATGCACCTTTAATGTTATATTTGCTTATTACTTCCCATGTAGAATAGATGTTAGTGCTGCACGCCAGGAGTAATGTATTACTTATTACTTCCCATGTAGAATAGATGTTAGTGCTGCACGCCAGGAGTAATGTATTACTTATTACTTCCCATGTAGAATAGATGTTAGTGCTGCACGCCAGGAGTAATGTATTACTTATTACTTCCCATGTCGAATAGATGTTAGTGCTGCACGCCAGGAGTAATGTATTACTTATTACTTCCCATGTCGAATAGATGTTAGTGCTGCACGCCAGGAGTAATGTATTAACAGATTTCTCACCAAAGAACAGTTAATGAACCTTTCCAGCTTTAGCTATGCCCCGCCTATCTCTAGCTAAGCCGCAACCACACCTCGCTCATGTTGGGATCGACCGATCACTGAACTCCCTGATTATCAATTTCCAGAAGACTATACGTGGAAGCTATTGAATCGTTGAAACTATGGCAGCAACAGTGTCCAGTCAATTTAATTTCAAACTATTCAGCAGCATCTTTATTAAATTATTGTAAAGCCATATAGTTCGTACAACAACTCTTAGCCCGACACGAATCATACGCTCTTGACGTACTTATCTACATCATTTACGACGCCATGATTATGACGTCATCGTGTACGTCACGTGATAAATGGATAAACTGGAAAGGTACATAGCTGAGTGACACGTAGCTTGCTTCATATGTACTTAGAGCTTACTCAAATTCCTGTCTTAAATACTGCGTTAAATTTATGACAATGTAGTCCTATCCAAGCCCATATAAATACGCCATGCGGGGTCGCCACCACGTTGCTATATAATCATAGTGTATTCAACGAACAAATATGGAACGTTATCAAACCGCAAGTTGATTGTGCGATATGAGCATAAGAACTAATGAAACGCATGTATAATGTAATATGCCGCCAGTTGTCGCAGATCTATATTGCCTTCATCGATGGACTTGAATAAGATAGTTATCAGTGGATATGGCGGTCTTCGCATATGACTATAATAATCGTAAATAATAATGATAATGTACAATTGTTACTCTATCTACTATAAGATGTACTATCTGTTTTCCCCATATGTCATTATGTATGACCTGGGTGTAATAAAATTCAGTTCAGTTCAGTTCAGATTATGATGGCATATTATCGATGGATAAACTGGAATCCGTCATTCAATTTAACAACTTAAAAAATTATATTAATTTGTACTTAATGAAACCATCATATGCTAAGATTTATTTCGTTTCCTTACATCTATTTAAGCCTCTAAAATTATGACATTTTAACAATTTTGTTTCCAAGCATTTAGTGTGAATATACACTTTTAATCAAATAAATGACATAACTATTTAGCTGATTACGTGTTAACCGTTTGAACCCTGAATTCCCATAATTTCAATCTCAGGAAAAGCCAACAAGTAGCCTAAGCTGCTGAATATTTTGAAGCGAATTTGACAGGAATTTTTCAGTCAAATTACCGTCAAAATATTCAACAAAATATTCCTTGCATTGTATAGAGTTTTTCGTGTTTTGCCTTCCGGATTCAATATATATATATATATATATATATATATATATATATATATATATATATATATATATATAGTATAGTTTTCTGGAAATTGATAGTCAGGGTGGTCAGGGATCGATCGATCCCAACACGAACGAGGTGTCTGAGGAACCTTTAGCTAAAGATGGAGTCATCCATTTTCTCTTAAAGAGTGGATTTATACCAACTGTTTTCCATACATTTTATCTTATTATCTTATTATTTACTTTGTCATTGAGCAAGGTTATTTATTTATTCGTTCGTTCGTTTATTTATTTAGGCTTTAGAAATAAAACGATAAATAAAAACTTGGAGGAAATGCACAGGATGTCAATGATGGGTTCATTGCAATGGAAAACGAAACAGAAAAGAAACTATGAAAAATAAAATAACTAAATAAATTAACAAATTAATTAAATAAATATATAAGTAAATAAATAAAAATATTTTTTTAAATAAATAAATAAATAAATAAACGAACGAACGAATAAATAAATAAATAAATTGGACGTGGTGCAGGCCTATATGTATTTTAATCAATGTTTTGAAGCCGTGCTATGGAATCTTTTGCTTCCCATGTCAACAGCAGTTTCCTGTTAAATTAGTTTCCAAATATTCAGCAGCGTACCAGCATAGTTACCTTGAAATTGAAAACCTAGGACACCAGAGTTTAAATGGTTAATTAATATTTCTTACCTGCTGGGACTAGAACTCTTTTTACTTGAGGTTCAACGGCGGTGGTCGAGGCAACGGTCTTCGTGGATACAGGCGTCGTATTCGCAGAACACGTGAACTGAATGTTATTAACGATGACGGCACACGGGGAGCCTGCAGGTGAACTCTCTCCTCCTCTGATACCTGTATTGTTCAATCCGATACCTGTTCCGCCTAAGCTACACCCACTGTTAATTTTTCCACGGAAACTGTTTTGCGAAATATGGGCAACAGAACTTAGAGGGTCCGACGAAAGAAGGGCGGATGGCGGTATATCTCTCACGAACGTCTGAGGTTGCTCGCGCGCGATACCGATTAGCGACACGGGGCTGCGATCGTGACGGTCGTCAGTTTCAGGGATGAGGCCATCAAATCCCACACCAGCAGATGCTGCTGTATTGGTCCTTGTTATCACCGTAGGAATGCCGGTGTCAGGCCCACGGGGAGTGCTTACTGGACGACCCGAGGCCAAGGCGTGTTGTTGATTTTGATGTTCTGTCTCTTGCCGCTGTTGTTGATATTGTTGATTAAACCGCTGTTCTTGATTAAAACGATGCTCCGAATCACGGTTGGTTATTTGATGCTGACGCAGAGGGCCGAGCTGGTGGTTTTCGGGCGTGCCCTCGCGAGGTTGCTGGTGATGGTGATGATGTTGGTGCGGTTGCAAACCAAGCTGTGGTAAGAATGGCGACCCTGTGGCGTAGTGCCGAGGTGACGCGTCTAACCCCACGGCAGACGTATCACAAGCGTCCGAGAGCACTGATTGTGGCGAATGATCCAGGTATTCATTCGCCACCCCTAGTGGGTCGTAAATGTAATCCTTCCAATATCGCGTGCTGCTGCTGGCTGAAGAGGACACCACCTCACCCACCACATCCGCGTCTGATTTAATAACAGATGTGGCAGCGTACGAGCCGGGCGCGGGTATTGGTGGGGAGTCGGAATCGTAAAGATTTTCGCAGTTGATGTTATTGTTGTAGAGTGATGCAGACGTTGATAGACTCGCATCTTGCTGTATACGTACTCCTCCGCTAACAAATGGCGAAAGACGGTCAGCCTACAATATACAAACATCATAAGCGATTTCAACACAATATAGTGACACCCCGCCCCGTATATCGAGCCACCCACGCAACCTTGCGAAACATAACAGTTTGCTCATTCAATTAATACATGTGGTCTCTTAGACATTAAATTCGCAAATTTGTATTTAAAATCTCAATTTTCTGATAGAAAATGTCCATTTACAGACCAAGAGAAAAACATTTTTGACAATTTATCACAGGAATGATTCCGAATGACTGGCTCGTTTATCGAGCGACTCATTCTAATGAAACATCTTCCAAAATAGTCTTTTTATGTCTGAAAAAGGGCGGCAGGCGGGTGGGCGGCAGGACAGGCTGGCGGGTGGGAGGGTGGACGGACGGACGTGGGACGTACAAACACGCGGATACTGGCTTCCCCTTACTGGACGAGGGTAGCACAGACACGTCTCACTAATTCAACTTCACAATTAAACAATTATTAATATACAAAATGAAATCATCATATGTTGAGATTTATTTCGTTTCATTGCATTGAGATACCTAATTTAAGGCCGTGTTCTCACCGGAGAGTTAATAGGGAATAACGGCATTCCTCAGCATTGCGTTACGCCGGTTAAGTCTCTAGTGAGAACACGGCCTAAGGCTGTGTTCTCACTAGAGACTTAACCGGCGTACCTCTGTAGCGAGGTATGGCGTTATTCCCGATTAAGGCCGTGTTCGTACTGGATAGTTAATCGGGAATAACGCCATACCTCAGTATATGCGATACGCCGGTTAAGTCTCTAGTGAGAACAAGTGCACAAGATCTGAAATTTTATTTTCACGCATTCTTGTGTGAATGTGGTCCTTTCAGATTTTAGGTAATTTTGTCACATCAAAGCCGAGCCCGTGAACTATTCATTAGGCACTATTTGACTACATTTTGAGTGCATGTATGCTTATTTTGTAAAGAGTTTTGACTGGCAGGTCGCCACACAAAATTGCTAACGACCACTTTCATTCAACTTAGCATCGTAATAATCAATAAGTGCCATTTAGCTCAATTAGAGATTGAGAATTAACTCTTTTTGTCAACAAGGAATTAATGGTTAAAATACTAAATATGTATTTTAATAAATAATTATCTTTCTAAGATAAAGTAAACTGCCTAAATCACAGGCTTGCGTAATAGTTATAATATATCCACGTCATCATTTTCAAATTAATTTAAACTATTTATTTAATTTTAATTTAATAAATTACAAACTTCTTTAATTGTTTACTACCATTTGATTACATTAAGAATTTCACAAAAATTATTTCTAATATGCGTAGGCCTTCACTTGCTGCAAAGAAAGGCCAATACTTGTTTCGTTATAGGTCTCGCGTATGCAATGGAGGGTTCCAGTTTTGTCAGCCAATCAGATGACGTCACAATCAGCTACGCGACGTGTAGGATGACGTCAAAATCAATTACGACATGAATGGCGTAGCTAAGTTTGTTACGAACGGTTAATTGATGGCGGACTATGCGTTGCTGTGCGAATTGTATGCCTTAAACATGCTGTTGAATATTTTGAAACTAATTTCACTGGGCGCTGTTGCTGCATGGCAGCAACAGCAGCCAGTCAAAATTATTTCAAAATATTCAACAGCTTACCTGTATAGATTTCTGGAAATTGATCAGCAGAGAGATCAGAGATCGATCGATCCCAACACGGGCGAAGTGATGGACGGGGCATAGCTAAAACTGGATCCCTCCATTCTACCTGGTGCTAAATTTATAATTATTTATCCATAGTTTTATGACAAATTCATTTCTAAGTTATTAAACTTACATGCGATTAATCCGTTTGATGAAATCAATTCTGTTATCGTTTGAAAACAGACTTTATTTAGTGTCGTCAAGTTTTCCCTCATAAAGATACGCTTTTGGTTAGACACATTTATGTACGGAAGCTTTGTAAAACTAAATAAAGCTACTATTAAAAGTTAATTAATCGTATTATTATTATCAGTAGACTAACGGCTTCTAGAAATTTTAGTAGTTAAAACTTTAACCGTCAAATTTGGATAAGAAAATTCAAATTTTTTCATGCAAAATATCCATTTGCAGAACAAGAGATTACTATTTTTGAAAGTGTATCGCTGGATGACTAGCTCCGTTATAGAGCCAATCTTTCCAGTGGTAAAATTTTCAAAAATAGTCTTCTCTTGGCCTAGAAATGGACATTTCTCAAGACCACTGCAGAAGCTGTTTTTAACAACTTGAGTGTTTAAGTTATATAGAGTATGATTTTGACGGTTATTAAGTTATTTCGGAACTCATATGATGGCGGATAGTTGCTCTGGCCTGGGCTGACATCGGGAAGCCCACTGGTAAGGATATGCCCTATTTCCTGGCAATGTCCTAGTCCTCTTGTAATGCCGCTGTTCATGCGAGACACGTGTGTCAAGTGAAATTCATAATATATCTACATTGCAATGACTGCTTAATGCATAGATTCCGGCCATAGGATATCCCTAATTTCGGGAAATGTCGCATTTATTTTTTTCATCATTGGCTTCAGCCGTATTTAAGCACAAACTTTTACATCAGAAGCAGCATCGTCGTTATAGACATTGCCGACTTTTTCGTCGTAGGACGGGTACTCGTGCTCGTGGTGGTGGTGATGGTGGTGGTTGTGGTGGTGGTGGTGGTGGTCGTTGAGGTGGTGGTGGTGGCGGTGGTCATGGTGACGGTGGTGGTGATGGTGGTGGTGGCGGTGGCGGTGGTGGTGGTGGTGGTTGTGGTTGTGGTTGTGGTTGTGGTGGTGATGGTGGTGGTGGTGGTGGTGGTCGTCGCCTATGCCGCCGCCGTGGTCATCGTCGTCATTGTCGCCGTCGTCGTCGTGCTCGCGGTAGCGACGGTGACGGCGGTGGTGGTGACGGTAGTTGTTGTTGTTGTTGTTGTTGTTGTTTTTGTTGTTGTTGTTGTTGTTGTTGTTGTTGTTGTTGTTGTTGTTGTTGTTGATGATGATGTTGTGGTGGTGGTGGCCGCGGTGGTGGTGGTGGTGGTGGTGGTGGTGGTGGTGGTTGTGGTCGTGGAACCGTCGTGGTGGTCTTAGTCGCCGCCGTCGTCGTTCTCGTTGTTGATGGTTTTGTTTTATTGGCCACTTACTCCTATATGTATTTGAGCCATGTCAATCTTATTATATGTCATAGCTTACAATAGGCGATAAAATTATGTTACTAAAAAACAATGTAAATAATACTTACCATTAGCGTTTCTAACGGCAAAAACAAAAATAGGCTATAATTCCGTACTTAATTACTCGAGTTGTCTCTGAAGCCAGAATCCCAAACTTCTTTTGTCATCTCCAACGGAAATATATATCGAATTTTTCCCCGAGAGCTCCGCATAATATTTATTACGGGCCTAATTATAATAATAGTTATAACGGGAAGCTAGCTGCAATGACTCGCCGGTTGATTCACGACGTAGCCGAACCCATTGGTCATAATTTCGTGAAATGTTATAATACAACTCGCAAATAACTTAGAATCTTTCCATAGAAAAATAAAATGTACTGTTGAATATTTTGAGCATAATTGAATTGGAAGGCATCGCTGCCAATGGCAGCTATGTCTTCCAATTCAATTGTGTACAAAATATTCAACAGAACATTTACCAACTAACATATTTTTGTTTTTTGTTTTCGAAACATGTTAATTTATTTCCGAGCTGTAATCTAATATACAAGGATATTAAATACCAGCATCCCTGTCAAATTAAGCGACGCTAGAAGTTAGACGATTTAACGCTTCTGGGAAAATTATATTATATTTTTTAATTATATGTTATGTGAAGAAAACTGAAGTTCATATTTGAAAATGAGTTTGCTGTAGACCTGCATTTGCGTCAACATCAACGGCCTGCGAAAACGCCGTTGTTTAGCGTAAACATAGGTTTAAATCAGACTCCTAGAGCCTACTCGACGCAGCATTTAGAGTGGAATGGATTCTTTTTAAAATCGTGACACCCGAATTTGACTACTTAAAGGCTCTTTAGGATTGTATCGGGTAGATATATTTGGAATAGTCCACTACCACCACCTATTTCGGATTTCAGCCCTGTCATTATTCGTCATCTTTCATCGGGTCCTGTTACAGGAAATAACAGTACTTATCTACTTGGAGCATAAGTCGAGATGACGGATGTCAAAGTCGGATGACAGGAAACTGATATTAAATATCCTTAATTGTTCCTTATTCATTGCCATGCTTTCTTAACAACAGGCCTTTCTTATGATGATAATACTACTACTACTACTACTACTACTAATAATAATAATAATAATTGTTCTCGTCGGCGTTATCGCCGTCGTCGTCGTCGGCGGCGGCGGCGGAGGAGGAGGTGGCGCCGCAGCGCCATCAGGAAGAGACATTGCCATCAACTTTGCTTCTTTGTCGTTTTCTAATTCTTCTTATCTTCGTTGTTCTTATCAGCATAGTTTGTCGAGTTGTTTTATTGTTTGTCACAATGCTGCAGTTGCTGCTGCTGCGATGATGATTATGACGACGACGACGACGACCACGACGAAGACGAGGACGACGACGACGATGATGATGATTCTGACAGTTGTTTTTGGTTCAACGATGCATAATAATATTGGTGTAGCTGTTACTAGCGATGGGTGTGCGTGCGTGTGTGTGTGGGCCTTGAGGAGCGGGATACTCTAACACTTGTAAGCATCTGTGAAATATTAAACCAAACTGCTTTCCATCATAATGTACACGCAGCAGGCTAAAAGCTTACTTAACTGCTCCAACACAAATTTTAAAATAATATTCTAAAACTTCAAAATGTGTTAATAATATAGTACTAATGTATGTCTTCGTCTCTATATCCTAGCTGTCATGATTACTCCCATCCGCATAGACCAGCGATCACTGCCACACTCCTGCACGCCATACGACGGATATAGATGCCAGATTGGTAAGCGGATCTGACCTTCTACAGTTCTAATCCATCATATCCGATTATCTTTATTTCGGAGCAATCGCATAGGAAAGTGTTTGAATATTTGACAATAATTTGACTGGAGGGTATTGCTGCCACAGTAATATGTGATGTAATATTTATTCAATCGCGTCGAATCTAATGTAACGTTTTCCACGATGTATGCTTATAGACTGATAACCTTTTAAGGGTCAAGTTTTCCCGAAAATCGACTTCTGCCGCGATCTTGAGAAATGGCCATTTGCATGGCAATTGAATATTATTTTCGAACATTTACCATTAGAATGACTGGCTCGATGCTCGAGCCAATCATGCTAGTGGTAAATTTCCAAAAGTAGTCTTCTCGGCGCCTGAAAATAGACATTTACTGAGCATAAATTTAAATTTTCTTGATAAATTTATTATGTATTTCCAACATCTACCGCAGGCTTGCCTGAATATTTTAGAGAAAGAACCTTCGTGATAGTATTTCGTCATTCCCGTAAGGCTTCTCCAAAGAGTGGCGCTTACGTGATACGTTCTATGACGAACTTGCCAA
>CM067367.1:49900862-49910862 GCA_034401795.1 Chaetoderma sp. LZ-2023a
TACTTGAAGTCAGCGCTCTGGACTGCGCAGTGCATAATTCGTCATTCTGAATACTCTCTATGCTAAGCAATAGAGCGATCCATTTCTAGCTATGGCCCGGAAATTTTCACGACATAATAGCAGCGTTTTTCCCCACAGGATATGATGATTTCCAGGGGCCCACTGGCGTGTGGCAAGATGGATATGGTAATGTTGATATAAACATAGATCCCATAGATGGGAAGACAACTGTTCATAACAGTTGATGGGTTACTTTCCACAGCCATTGAGTTTAGAGCTTCCGGAGCCGCATCGTATTAATCCTGGGGACACACCAGCACAGAGAACCTTGGAATTCGTCCTAGTTGGAGCCAGTAAATACAACGCAGAGAGGACGTCATTGCATAAATCTGTTAAGCGTGCTACGAGGTGGCCTAAAAAGCAGAACTCTGTAGAGTCAACTCAAGAATGGGCCTGAGGAAGCTAAAGATTTTGGCTGAGGACAACACAGTGGGCAAAAGCGAAGAAGGCCTGATTCCAGCTGTTGGATGTTTCTACTACTACAGCCGCAGAATAGAGTAATCATACATACATTGGAAAGATCTGTAGTTTAAGTGGTTTGCACGATGTACTAGTTGAATCAGATGTATATGTCAGTGGTACAACACATTTAATGTAGGCCGGGAAGGGATTTCACAGAGCAGTTACGGGTTTGACATTGTGCTTATGAAGCTCCAATATGCTTTATTGAAAAGCTACTAAGTGAGTTGTGAAACACATTGACACAAGTTATCGAGGTCATTTGAGGATCATCAAGCTAGAGCTCTCAGAGTAAAATCCATTGAAGACCTTCCAAAGGCAATAAGCGAAATAAGGCCGCTTATGGACGACTTTAATAAATGGGGCCGTGGTTTGTCTCCGGTATGTGTATATTGATCAATCGTTATGAATGCCCTGGAGGTATTCTTAGATTGCACATGTGCACAACATTTGTGTTTATGGTAAGCACATTTTGAGGCTACGCATGCCATGCTGCCTTATTTGCATCCTGTGGATAGATACAATTACACCAGATGAACTCAGTGCTATCTGCCCGATATGCTGGAGATGGATGAAGAACTGAACGTGAAATTTAATATCAGCGAATTTACAGTCAGAGAAGCACACACTAATTTTAATCGTATATGGACTGACATGGCTACGGAGAAAACGAGAATAAGTGATCCCAAATGTGACAGTGGAATCAAAGGACTTGCCAAACAAAGAGTTGTCGCCGTAAGATGATTACTGACTACACACCAGTTGGGGGAATATGCTGCATCCTTTAAGGAATGCAATGACCTCAGGAAAACTTAAGATCTTGGTCATCCGATATGAAATCATCAGCGATGAAGGGAGGCGAAAATGATGTTACCAGAATTCAGTTAAACAGAAGATCCCAAATCCATTTCATGTAGCACAACATCCAGATTGTGAGCTTATTAATATATCCAAAGGCCTACATATTCGAAAGACGTAAAAGAAATTTAAGAATATCTGCTTGCTGCAAGCTCTGGTGAAATCGGTAAATGACTGATGGAATTTTTTTTGTTATGTCTTGTCGATCTACCGATCGCACAAACATTTCAATGATATGATATACCAAGATCCGGACTTCGATATTTTGAATGTATCACACAAAAAGCAGCAGGAATCGGAACGCTGCTTATGCAAAATTTAATCTAACATCGGAACTATTACTTATAAAAGCTCTGACACTTTCTGAAACCAGGGACAATATTACTATGGAATCGCTATTGGGACTTCCTTTCACATCTGTACCAACATCAATGTCCCATGAAGACGGTACCATGAGAAACTGCCAGAAAGCTGACGTTATGCAGAAACTGGAGGATGCCATTAGAAAGTACGCAAGCTTTCCTCAACAAGACAGTAAATCAGCCGTATGCATAAGAAATGAAATGGCGAAAGGAAATAATGTATAAAAAAGACTTCAATGCATTGGCAGAGAGGTACTGTAATAAACACATCAGTCTGCTGCAAGTGGCAGAAACACTTATCGATGTGTATGACCAATATGACCATATCATCAATGTTAAATTTTCTGAACATGCCAGGCTGGGAGACATACCACCTAAGCAGTATGAAGTGATTGGAGCATGCACGATTCCCTCATGGAAAATAGTTCTTGAAGTTTCGGGAAACAAAACATTACTGGCACAATTTTTGGCGATTTTATTGCAGAACATTGGTCCCTGACACCACATGCTAGCTAATGAAGACAAAACACTACACGTATCGGGTGCTCTCTATAATAGGGCACGTACACCTTATAACAAATAGACAAACAATCAATGATGAACAGCAGTATCATCAAGAAGAGGCTGCCATAAGGATGATATGTCATACTATGAAAATTGAAACAATGTTGCGAAATGTTGACGGGAAGAGGCACGTAATTATCAAATCCACACACCCCACCCCCACCCACCAAACCCCCACCCCCACAAACCCACCCACCCCCATCCACCCCCGAAAGATAGAGTTGTATTGGTCGCGCTTTGCTTTCCTATAATGGCAACTATCTCCAAGTTTGGATAGAGACAGGACGAATATGTCTAAAACAGATCAACCTAGATTTATGAAATATGCCAATCAGCTTCTCTCCTCTGCTTTCAGATATGGCCTGCAGTCCACACTCTAACAGGCTGCGACAGCGTGCTCCCAATCTACAGAATAGGTAAAAAGCTGTTGTAAATATTATGAAATCACATGGTAATGAATCCTTCAAAGCATTTGGTGAACGCCCTGTTCGCCAAATGCTTTGAAGGATTCAGCACCGCTAAATGTTGCACGCAACATGGTTGCAAGTCTATGCGACTCTAGAACTAAACACAAACATGCAAACCGCAGCTTAAATGCTTTGTATGTAGAGCTTGCAAAAAAGGTTTTGCCAATTAGTCAACTGCCTCCAACAGAAACCAGATTTGCACAGTAAGTACAAAGAGCTAGACGGCAGGCAAAGATTTGGTGAAATTCACACGTAACACACATAGAGGCAGATACGCCAGAACAGAAAGGATGGAGGAAATGTGATAAATGTGGATTAATGCCGATATAATTTGAAGGGCTAGCCGCATCCTAGTCTGAAGTACTTCTTCCTGTTCATGCAAGGGAAAGAATCGATGTACGAAAGATTGTTACTGTGAACCGTCCGGTATACCATGCTGCGAGGCGTGTTCTTGTGAAGTGGATGAGAGGTGTTAGAGCCCTCTCAGCCATACAATAAACGTTTCCACTGAATAACGTATAGCATTATGTCAAGCGTCACATATCATCGACGATAAAATCTGTTTCGTTTACTGCAGGATGTTTCTATAAAATACTGATATAGTATATTCGCAGTTAAAACATGGTCAGCTATGTAAAACAGTAACAACTACATCATATATGTTCAGTCAGTAAACTTCAAGGGAGAATGGGGCATATATCTAATTGAATCGATTTTTTAATAAGCCGTCATATATAGGCAGATATAGGCCTAATGGAGGAAATGTTCATATCACATAATTTTATCAATTTCACGCAGTGTTTAATAATGTGATTGAAAGGAACCGTCATATAGGGTGCCTGACATCATGACCTTAGGCATTGCCCTGTGGTCTGATGACGACAACCAAGCTTAAAATGTTCCTCATGATATATTTTATAAGTTTAGACCTGTTGTAGCTTTCAGCCGTATGGGTGCATTAAACTCGGAAATTAGCAGCCTTTTCAGCATCGTCCTATCGCACGGTATCGCCCTCCCGCTTCGCTTTCTTATCGAGTCGCTACTCTATAAGTTCTCCGGAATCTAGGTTCAAAAGGAAGTTATCTCTTATTAGCGCTTTTTCATTGTACTACTTTTTTCTTAACACGACATGCCTAACTATCGACCACTTTCACACAATTGCTGTACTTAGACTTAGGCGATCCCCTCGATTCTATTGTAAACGTTTATGCTAAGTTATTCTACATCAGCTGGTGCGATGCCGTTCCTAGTCAACTAGCTAACTTTTAGCCGAGCTCCTATTCTGAGCTATTCCGAACCGTGCCGTCATGCGTCATTACGCGCTATCATTTTGGTCAACAATGGAGGAATCCACTTTTAGCTATGCCCAGCCAATCTTTGGATAAGTTCCACCCACACATCACTGGTGTTGGGATCCATCGATCCCTGAGCTCCCTAGCTATCAATTTCCAGAAAACTATACAGGTACATTAAGCTGGTGAATATTTTAAAACTAATGTGACTGGGTGATGTTGCTGCCTATTGAATAATAAAGAAATACACTTCGTACAACAACTCTTAGTCCGTCATGAGTTAAGCGTTCGTGGCGAACTTAGCTACATCATTCATGACCTAATTGATTATGGCATCCGCCACTAAGTCACATAGTTTATTATGACCGAAAACCTGGCGGTGCCGGATTTACCATTAAACTAAATAACCTACGGCTTAGGGCCTCAGATTATGAGGGACCTCTAGATTGTTTAACCAAAACTCTTTTAAAGTCAAAATAAAAACTGCATTTTCATAATGCACTGATTATTTTTAAAACGCTATACTATTCTATTCTCAGAATCTGGGCCCAACTTCTGGCAGCGCGTGCAAACAGTTCACAGTGCACGCGGCCATTAACTTTTGTCGGGCTTATAAAACAATTTAAGTGTTATTTGTTCTCGCCATTGAATGCAGGGAATCGTCTCACATAGAGTAATAGTCTCACAGTCTCTATGCTACTGCGATTCTATCTGACCGTTTTTTCTGACAGCGCATCTAATTTTGGAAAAGGACGTGTCATGGGGACAGGATTTTTAAAGAAAGATTTGCCGATTTTGTCCTCCAAGCATCAGGTCAGAATTTGAGAAGCTAACCATTATAGCGATCCCGTCCAGAATAGCGTCTGTCTTAACTCAATACATTTTAGCATTTTGAGCGGTGAATAAACTTGTGATTAGTCGGTAGGTCCGTCCAGCCAAGAAAACATAGTGTGACCTAGCAAATGGATACAATTTTAAATTTCCATCCAACAACTCTGCCTATATATTAATATTTTGAAAATATTTTGTGAAATTCCAATCAACAGTTGTTACCTGGTAGCTTACAATTTCATCCACTTTCCTGGATACTGTGGAATTATGCCTATATAGCCCAGCGTAGTTTATCACTCAGAATACTGGAAATGGCTTCCTGAAGAAACTACTTTCAAAATTTTGCCTGGGTTAGCCGACTCCACACCCCCACACCCCCTCATCGTTCCCACTTAAACTACCAGACAACAATCTTTAATTACAAGGTCGCAAATTATTTTCAAAATATATAAGAATATGCATAAACTAGTGCTGTAAGCTAATTATCTCTCAGAAATTCGGGAACTGTCTTAGAAGAGAATCTAATTTTCAAATCTTCTCGGGGGAGGGCCCCAAACATTGCCATAGCTTAGGGTCTCAGTAGGCCAAAAACTGGGCCTGGAACGTGGAATCCTTCATTGTGACCGATCACTATGCTATTCTACTATCATCTTCTTCACCGCTTACCTATGCTACCGACACAGGCTAACTAAACATATTCGCTACTAACGTCGGGCTAAAGGAAAAAATTGTCTACAATGAACGTGAGTGGAACCGCTTCAGAGGCATGTGCCAGTCAGCTCGGAAGTCACTCCAACATTCCTATTGGCAGTACATTGGCAAGCTATTAGATCATGTTGCTGACCCCAACCAACGGGACAAAACCATAAGATAAAAAAATTGCAACAGGATGTTGGGTGTTGCAACAATGGACGTCTAACCTCTTTGCCATAATTTCTCCTTAAGAAACCTTGCGTCTCACATCTTTGAACGTGTCGCCTTGCACCAGTCTGTGAATCATCTCGCGACGCTGTCGGTATCACTCCCTCTCTCAAGGGAACGCCGGAAGTAGCTACAAACGTATTTGACTCGGTTACTGTAACAATCCTCTTACCGTCGTGTTATTGCTGGAAATTAAGCCGGCTTCCAGCTTTATTTATCCGGATAATCTAGATAATCGACCGAAATCGCTTTAGGCCGCTTCAAAGGAAGTGAAAACAAAACGACGCGGAAAGTGCTGTTAACAGCTATAGAGAACTCTAAGGAAGGAAGAATTGCAAGATAGTGAAAAAACAAGACCAATCTGCAAACATGAATGATAAAACGCTTTTTGTACGAAATACGAATCGATTACAAACAGTGGATCCTGGGAGCTATCAACCGTCGTTCCGGAAAACCTGCGGACGGCTGCTCCATGTTTGGATAAGACTTTGATATCCTGAGGCTTTTGTTTTCGTGGTATAGGATTTATGACATATATGTGGGGTTAATTTCGAGCCTATGGTAATACGTTGTTTAGATAAATAACAAACAAGAAGATAATTTATCTCAGGTTATTCCGCTGTCGATATGAATGCGATAGAGGACGTAAAGTCTATTTTAACCATAAAATGTTGCTACGAACAAATCTCAAAAAGTCAAAAAGTGAAAGAAATTCTATAATTATGTTCACAGTCGCGCGCCGTGAAAGCTGTGCCGTGGTAACACCCCACCCCCCCCCCCACCCCACCCCCCACCCCCACCCCCAAACCCCCACCCCCACCCACCCCAACCCCACCCGCATCCCCCACCCCCACCCCGCCCCGCTCTCACCCCACTCCCACCCCATCAACAACACAATTTTTGTATAATAGATATGTTCCTTTAATATTCAGGATCTAGGTAATGGACCTTTCCATTTTAGCTATGCCCCGCCCATCTCTAGCTAAGCTCCGCCCACAAACCACGATCGTGTAGGGATTGATCGTGCCCCTGAACTCACTAACTATCAATTTCCAGAAAACTATACAGATAAGTTGTTGAATATGTTGAAACTAATTTTAATTCGCGCTGTTGCTGCAGGCAGCAACAGGGCCCAGTCAAATTAGTTTCAAAATATTAAACAGCATGCTTATTAAATAGTAGAGACATACAATTTGTACAACGGGTCGGACTATTAAGAGTTAAATACGGGCAGCATAGAATCAGTTATGACGTAATGATTATGACGTCATCCCACACGCCGCTTGGCTGATTATGACGTCATATGACGTCATTACTCTGGAAAGGTACATTGCTTCTCGCAGCGTATACTGTTTTTCGAGGCAAGACACCGACCCCAAACCACTCCATTAGACACATTTGTGGAAGTATATTTTATATGAACGTGTATAGTTGTGATGTGAGGATTATTTTCTAGCAAAGCATTGGCACAGCGCATGGACACGTTTGTGGACAAGAATTTTGCATGCGACGTTATACAATTACTATAGGCCTATATCCCCAGTTATATATCTAATGAAGTGCTAAAACCACCATCTCTATATTTCCCACGTCCATGTATAGAATGATAGCCCTATATCCTATGCTAATTGAGGCTCCAATAAGATTTATAGTTGTGTTGCGAAGACAAAATTCTAGCGCATAAAGGCTGAGTTTCCATAGAACCTCACGCGTCACGTCTCACGCCTCATCCCTCACACGTGAACGGAGGAATTTAACATATCAATAGCAATACGACGGTCTCCATAGACATTGTCGCGTCACTTTTACTTTCGATTCACGCCTCACGCGTGAGGAAAGGAAGCATGCCTCACGCGTGAGGCAATGAATGGGCGTGTTCATTCTTTGCGAGGTGACTCGTAACTGGTAGCTGTAGCAAGCATTTAAATCGTTGTCGTAATACAGGTAATTTCTAGAACTTACTTTCGGAATTATGATTTATAAACATTTTACGCAAACATATGCGATTTTATTTTTAAAAATTCAACAGAAAATGTTTATTTTCTTCTCCTCCAAGACTATATATCCAATCTCTCTGAAAATCACACCAGGCAATTAGAGTCTTTCCAGCCGATAATAAATAGCCGAGATATGAAATTCTGAAATTTTGTTACTAGTTTTGTAGTAAATTGGTTTAAATGACATTGATGGAAACGCGCATGTAGTGTGAGGTGTGAGGCGTGAGGTGTGAGGCGTGAGCTTCTATGGAAAGCCAGCTTAAGGATGGTCAGTGAGAATCATTGAGATAAGATTATTGTTAGATTTCTGTCCAAAATTGATTGAAAGTTCATGGCAACCGTTGAAGCAAACTAAGGATGTTATTTATGTATACATATTCCAGGAAACGGCAGCGTGTCGCGCTTCCATTGACGGGATCCGGGGGTTCTCCCCTGAGCCATTAAATATCTTGTCAGGGCATCTAATCTTCAATTTTCTCAGGAGGAGGAGGAGCCAGCACCAACCCCGCGATGTGGGCACCTTCTTCCAATGGATCCACAGTTACTGCCCAGGGGCCTCCACCAGAATAAATCCGGTCCTGATTGCTTGCTTCGCTGTCCTAATATTACACATGTGCCTTTTAACAGTATGTTTTGTAAAGCAATACCCGGTTTGCAAAGGTATTTATCACTGCACATCCGGGATATTGAAGTCACCTCAAGCTGTCTGTCTGTCCGTCCAGCTATTTCCTTCAAAGCCGTTTGGTTTAATTCAACTACATTTGGTTATGCTAGAACACCCAATACGATTGCGGATTTTAAAGGTGGGTGGATCTGGCTTGCTGAGGTATAGATTTTCTAAATTTAGCCAACTACATTTCAGTAGAAACTACCTCAAACTGGGCAATATTTTGCAGGCAACTATATGTCGACAGTAATGTCCAGAAATGCAAGGGACGACCTTCATCAGTTTTGCTTTTGGCATAACAGCTATGCCACCAGAGTTAGTGACCAGCTGTGCTCCCCCAAATCTGTCATGCACGATGCCCCAATATGTTCACAGATTAACGTAGAGTGGTCGGTTTCTATACGTTTCTATGACGCGCCCATTTCTAGCTAAGCTCCACCCACTTCTGACGCGTCTTGGCATCAATGTATACACTTAGAACCTGAATACCCAGAATCCCAATTCGGAGGTAACTATACAGGTATATTGTTGAATATGTTGATGGCAGCAAAAACGCCGAGTCAAATTAGTTTCAAAATATTCAAAGGAAGCGTATGCCTACATGTGACGTATTTGAGGAGTCCAGATTTTCAGTCATTCATATGACGTCATAATCAAGTACGTCACATGTAGGCTGACGTCATCATCAACGGCGCGATTTAGCCGGTCTTACACGGTTTTAGGAAGTGTATGTCTTTTCTACTTAATAAACATTATGTTGAATATTTGGAAACTAATTTGACTGGCGGTGTTCCTGCCATTAGGCAGCAACAGCAGCCAGTCAGATTAGTTTCAAAATATTCAACAGCTTGCCTGTTTAGTTGTCTGGATGTTGAGATTCAGAGAGTGTAGAGATCGATTGATCCCAACGCAGGCAAAGCGTTGGCGGAGGTTAGCTAGAGATGGGCGCGATATAGCTAACGCTGGATTCCTCCATTGAATATGGCGTCATAAATACTTGAGTGACATATCGGATGCATCCAATCTCATGTAGTAAATGCGTGTTACGTAAGGGCGTAAAACCACCAGGCGGCAAGGCGACGTGCTTTTGAGCCGCCAGCGGCCATTGGAAAGACTTCTTAATTTATTGTTTGTTAAATGAGATTACAAACTAAAATTAGATTTCAAGTTTTTATCTTTTTTATGAATTGCAAAACTTTAACAAATTTTCAAAACTATCTTTATTAAGACTTCCGTTAAAATCGAAAATTGTGACGCCCCTACAAAATCCATAGTACGACGTTATCGAGTGAATCGCCATATCACGTGGTTTCAGATTACGCCACACGCGTTTTCAGAGTTGAAGAAACTGCCGTGTAATAAATTTGCAAAGCGGGACGGAAGTTGCGATTCAAGTATGTCTACTAGTATAACAAAATTAATACCAAAAAAGATTCATATAACCTTTCTAGATTACTGCATAATCTTTTCTCAAATAACACATATCAGTGACCATGGATGCTGCATAGTAAAAAGCAAACAG